>VMBQ01003953.1:0-39336 GCA_007657795.1 Dreissena rostriformis
CCGAATGTAAACAATAACATTCAACTGGTCTATACTAAAATTACAAGCTACACTTAGTTTATTTTCGAACGAGATAGACGATGGATTTTCATTTTTAACAGCATTTTCTCCTCTTTTTTTTAAAGACGTGTTTATTCTGAATAAACAGAAGTTTATATCGAAGTATTTAATGTAATTTTGCAAGGTAGAGTGTAACCTTAATCATAGGGTAAGGTACTCTCGCAAAGTCACGAATCACAAACGAGATTTGGAAATTTATGCGGAAACATGTTCTTCTAAGAAGTCAACAAAACAAAAGAAAACCCTGCACTCATTTTTCGGTTGGCCGTTAATTTTGTTGTTGGAAGATGAGCGCAGATTCACCCGATCTTGCAAAAGGTGTTTTATTTTTTAAATGTTTTATTTAAAGTAGTAAAAAACTCCGTTGTAACTTGTAGTTCGATTGAACAACAAATAAAACAAAGCAATTATCCAATTTTAGTTCTTCTTGAATGCTCTTCTTGTTAAAACCGAAATCCATTAAAAAAAAGGTCTCAAGTTTGTCTTTAAAATCAAATTCATATTAAACCTGAAACGTAACAAACTCATTTGTGGAGAAATACTAAAAAAAAATTATTAAATTATATCCTCCGATGACCGTTAATCTAGCGGTTAAGGAAACAAATGAAAGAATTTGTTAATTAATACAAACAATGCAACAATAAACAATTTACCTTCAAAGATTTATTTAATTCTTGTAAAATCCATGTCAAAATTGCTTATTTACAGCGTGTTTAACCATCCATGCACACTACATGCATAAGGCCGACTAAACTTACACATTTGATTTACTGAACTATTAAAAGAATATAATAAACGTCCAATGAGAGCAGGGGTATTCACACTGAACACACGGCGTGATAACCCTGACACGGTGTGCGCGCACTGCTCTAATGCTAGAATATATGATGTTTTCCGAGAATTCTAGAGATAGTCTAATGCGTGTTTTGTAATTCAGAAAACTCGGCTTTGTCCATTGCAAAAACTTACACATTTAAATGAACCATTGACGTGTTTGTAACTTTGGATTAATATCGTTATCAGTCTTGGCATTTTTAACCAGGTTTTCCGAAGGAAAAAACTGGTTATTAGATTGGCGAATGCGGGCGGGCTGGCTGGTGGTCTGGCGGGCGGAACAAGCTTGTCCGGGCCATAACTATGTTGTTCATTGTCAGATTTTAAAATCATTTGGCACAATTGTTCTTCATCATTAGACGGTGTGTCGCGCGAAAGAATTACTTCAATATCTCCAAGGTCAAGGTCACACTTTGANCTGAACTACTGTTATTCAACATTTGTAAAACCTTTGAAAAATTGAATCATATTATTAACAGTATAATTCAATTAAAGTCGCTCTATCTTGAGTGGAATAGTATGACAACATTTAGATTGTTAATTATCCATAAAGTAATGTCTGCTATTAAAATTGGATGTGCAATAAAACTTGGTTTTACAAAAAAAAATGTAATGGTATCATCCTTTTTCATTGAATCAAAGCCAAACATATTTTAGATATTAATTCTTGTTAGCCAGTCACACCATTCAGTGTACTATGGTATTTTGCCTTCTTTGTTTATCATGTCCGCAGTTTCCTTCTTTGTTCGTTTCGTCCGCAGATTCGAGAATCCTTCTTTGTCTATATTGTCCGCAGATTACTATGTACCCTATATCATCCGCAGATTTGTCCGCCTTTGAGTACGTGCCCTTTATTGTTTTTTTTTTATTACAGCTCAGAAATCCGCGCGGCGATTTAAAAATGACTAGGTCCGAGCAGGGAGCTATTCACACAATAGGTCCCTGATCCGAGCTATTAATTGCTCTTTTAGAAATGGTTATTATAAAGTAGTGTTTATTTGTTTAATTTAAAGGGGTTTTCACCCGACCAGGAGTGGACTCATGTATTGTGTACGATACTGGCAAAGCCTTGTAGCAATTGCGTTCTAATTTTGCTAAATAGATCAGTTGATCGCAATAGATTCATAAAATAAACGTTATATCAAACCTAAAAGTCCAATCATTTTTCGTTAAATAATTATCTTTATTAAGCATTTAAGTTTCCTTCTTTGGTTGAGTTGAGTTTGCCTTAGTGAAAAGTAAGCCCGATACCAATACAAGGGGTGTAGAAATTTACCATCTCACATATGTACTTACTGGAACCACCAATGGATGGCAGATCAATGTGAACTAATAGATGAAGCGATATCCAGGGATGGGATGCTTATGTTGTTAAAGTCGCAAACGAAACTTGTAAATTTTGCGTAGTTGTACACGTGGAGACTTTTCTAACGCAACACTTTTCAAACTTGAATATCTCAGTTATGAGTTAAGATTTCAATTGGAAATTTTAAATGTGAGCATTTGACTACATTCTGAGCAAGGTCACGATAACATCATTCATGTGTGACGATTAGACGCTTTAGCACGTGGGGTTTGTATAAATTCATCTTTTTGCACGTGGAAATGGTGAAACACAATACTTTTCAACATTTGATTCAATGGCATCATTTTAGGTGCGTTCGTACACAAGGAAAACTTTTTTTTAAATGTATGTCTCATATGAATATTCAAAAACGCAGCCTCGCATTTTGGCAAATTGCATGCTACCTACCACACGTGCTAAAGCGTCCGATCGTCACGGATGAATGATTTTATCGTTTGCTTGCATCGAATCTATTCAAATGATCAAATCTACAATTTTAAATGAAAATCTTTTCTTAAAAGTGCGATATTCATGCTTGAAAAGTGTTGCTTTAGAAAAGTCTCCAAGTGTACATGAACGGTAACCTGCAATCAGCCACAATGCGCGGTTGCGCTCCTGAATATTCATAGGAGCGATACATTAAAAATAGCTTTATGTTATCCAGATGTAAGAACGCACCTACAATGATGAAAATGAAATAAATTTAGAATAATATTGCATTTCAATATTTCCACGTGCAAAAAAAGATGAAACCATACATATCCTACGTGCTAAAGCGTTTGATCCTCACGGATGAATGATTTTATCGTTAGCTTGCTCACAATATAGTCAAATGATCACATATAAAATTTTAATAACAATATTTAATCAAAATCTTAACTAATCACTGAGATATTCAAGTTTGAAAAGTGTTGCGTTAGAAAACTCTCCAAGTGTATAGACCTGATTTTTTAGGGTTTATGTTGTGGGTGTTTTCAAATCCATATTTCAATTGAAAATAAAATAAATGTACAAACAAGTTTATGAACAAAGTATTATAAACAAAAGCAACAAGTTGGCTATGACGAGCGCATGCCGGCGCCTGCACGTGTTGTAGCCTAGACATATGAACATTGGTAGTATCAAGCAAAAAAATAAATATTAATGTATTCTGCTTAATATTTACGTGGTGGAAAGACACATCCTCAAGAACACTCGCTAACTAATTTTGATGAATGTATTTAATAATAATTTAAGAAATAAACCTATCCACATGTTTATAACTCAACAATAATTAGATCTTTTTTTTAATTGAAACTATAAACATCTTTTCCGTAAACAATTTAACAAATAACATTATAATTATTATTGCACATTCCGTCTTTAATTCCAAATATAAATCACAATATACCTATTGAAGGTTAAAAAAGGAGCGGAACCGTTATCTAGTGTTCATACATTGGTCCCAGAACTCAGGGGTTGCAAGTTGTATCTCCAGCTCTTCTCTAACATATTAATTAGTCTTTCGCACGAGATTTTTGAGGAAGGTTTAGTGTACTAAGAACTTATTCTGTCATATGCTTATTCGATCGGGCTCGATTGGTCATTGTCGACTCGGTACGTACTACTTAAATGTACTCCGCGTACTCTTAAGTATACTTAAATCCCCGGGCACGCTAATTATACTAAAACTACAAGCTACAGTTAGTTTATTTTCGACCGAGATAGACGATGGATTTTCATTTTTTACAAAGCATTTTCTCCTCTTTTTTTAAAGACGTGTTTATTCTGAATAAACAGAAGTTCATATCGAAGTATTTAATGTAATTTTGCAAGGTAGAGTGTAACCTTAATCATAGGGTAAGCTACTCTCGCAAAGTCACGAATCACAAACGAGATTTGGAAATTTATGCGGAAACATGTTCTTCTAAGAAGTCAACAAAACAAAAGAAAACCCTGCACTCATTTTTCGGTTGGCCGTTAATTTTGTTGTTGGAAGATGAGCGCAGATTCACCCGATCTTGCAAAAGGTGTTTTATTTTTTAAATGTATTATTTAAAGTAGTAAAAAAACTCCGTTGTAACTTGTAGTTCGATTGAACAACAAATGAAACAAAGCAATTATCCAATTTTAGTTCTTCTTGAATACTTGTTTAAACCGAATTTAAACCGAACAGTCCCACACCAACGCCTGCTTCTGAAACTTGAGAACTACGGAATCCGGGGTAACCTCCTGTCCTGGATCTCGAACTTCCTCACCCGCAGAGAAATGTGTGTGGTCGTAGACGGGGAGAAATCACACCATGTATGGTGGACGAACCAGTTATCGAACACCTAAGAAATTACGTTACAATTGTCAATTTTGAAAACACTTTAAATAACAAAAACAATTTGTTTTAACAAAGAACTAACAGTTAAATCATTAAATAACTTATCTGTAAAGTTTTCCAGCAAATATCATTCAATAATTCATAACAATGATTCCCTGGTTATTGTCACCTCTAGCAGACAAAATAAAATGGCGGCCGATATAAACATGACTTNATGTACACACATCTCAGTAGTCATATATACACATCTCAGTAGTCATGTATACACATCTCAGTAGTCATATATACACATCTCTGTAGTCATATATACACGTCTCAGTAGTCATATACACACATGTCAGTAGTCATGTATACACATCTCAGTAGTCATGTACATACATCTCAGTAGTTATGTAAACACATCTCAATAGTCATGTACACGAGTCATGTTTCCACAGCACAGTAATGATGTATACACATCTCAGTAGTCATGTATACACATCTCAGTAATCATGTATACACATCTGAGTAGTCATGTATACACATCTCAGTAGTCATGTACACACATCTCACTAGTCATGTACACACATCTCAGTAGTCATGTATACACATCTCAGTAATCATGTATACACATCTCAGTAGTCATGTATACACATCTCAGTAGTCATGTACACACATCTCAGCAGTCATGTACACACATCTCAGTAGTAATGTACACACATCTCAGTAGTCATGTATACACATCTCAGAAGTCATGTATATACACCTCAGTAGTCATGTATACACATCTCATTAGTCAAGTATACACATCTCAGTAGTTATGTATACACATTTTAGTAATCACGTTTACACATCTCATCAATCATTTATACACATCTCAGTAGTCATGTATACACATCTCAGTAGTCATGTGTACACACCTCAGTATTCATGTTTACACATCTCAGTATTCACGTATACATATCTCAGAAGTCACGTATACACTTCTCAGTAGTCATGTATACATATCTCAGTGGTCATGTATACACATCTCAGTAGTCATGTATACACATCTCAGTATTCATTTACATACATCTCAGTAGTCATGTACACACATCTCAGCAATCATGTATATACATCTCAGAAGTCGTGTATACACATTCCAGTAGTCATGTATACACATCTCAGTAGTCTCATGCACACATCTCAGTAGTCATGTATACACAATTCAGTAGTCATATACACACATCTCAGTAATCATGTATACACATCTCAGTAGTCATGTACACACATCTCAGCAATCATGTATATACATCTCAGTAGTCATGTATACACATTCCAGTAGTCATGTATACACATCTCAGTAGTCTCATGCACACATCTCAGTAGTCATGTGTACACAATTCAGTAGTCATATACACACATCTAAGTAGTCATGTATACACATCTCAGTAGTCATGTACACACATCTCAGTAGTCATGTACACACATCTCAGTAGTCATGTATACACATCTCAGCAGTCATGTACACACATCTCAGTAGTCATGTATACACATCTCAGTAGTCATGGATAAAATTCTCAGTAGTCATGTACACATACCTCAGTAGTCATGTACACACATCTAGGCAATCATGTAAACACAAATCAGTTTTTCTGTACACACATCTCGTCAATCATGTATAACCATCTCAGCAAGCAAGTTCACAAATCTCAGCAATCATGTGCACACATTTCAGCAAACATGTACACACATCTCAGCAAGCAAGTTCACACATCTTAGCAAGCATGTACATCTATCTGATTTGGTAAAGTTTTATTCCATTTTGGTAGGTCGATGGAAAAGCAGCAAGGTAGATCTGAGCCAGTTCGTAAAGCTCCACCATGTTGTCCGAAACGTGCAGTATAGGCAACAGTCGGACGACTTCCTCGTCTCCGTCGAAAATCTAGCAGAAAACAAGCAGTTCCAGGAAGTTTTTAGTCACGTGATTGTTGCGACAGGCATTTTCAACGTGCCGGATGTACCTACATTTAACGGGATTGAACAGTTTAATGGCCGGATCATTCATAGCCACGACTTCCGGGATGCGCGCGAATTCCAGGGTCAAAGGTTACTGGTGGTTGGTGCAAGCTATTCTGCGGAGGACATTGCTCTGCAATGTTTAAAGTACGGCGCCACTAGCGTTATTTGTACATGGCGGACCAAACCGATGGGATTCAAGTTCCCAAAGGGCATCAGCGAGCGACCACTTTTACAACGACTTAATGGAAAAGAAGCACACTTTAAAGACGGCTCCACCGCCGAAGTTGACTGCATCATCTTCTGTACAGGATATAAATATCATTTTCTTTTCATGGACAATAACTTGAGACTGATTTCCAAGCGGAGACTTTACCCGGACAACCTTTACAAGGGGACCCTCTGGCTTGAAGGTGGCAACAACAAGGTTTTCTATCTCGGTGTCCAGGTCCAGTACTATACCTACACCATGTTTGATGCGCAAGCTCTCTGGGCGTGCAAGTACGTACGCTTTGTCGGATTCATTTACGGAATGAAGAGAATATTTTTTGGTTCATGCAGGTATGAGCCAAATAAACTTAGCACTCTGTATGAAACCGCGAAGCGGTTCATACACAGGTGGGATAAGGTTTTATTGGTTCATACCAGCATGAACACAAAAAGACGTTCTCTTCATTCCTTATAATTTAACATTACCAACAAAGTTACTGGTAATTAACACTGTTTTTATTAGATTTCAGGCAGTAAATTCCTTAAAAATTCAAATAAAATAATGCCATATATTTTACGCCATCAATCTTACGTATGTTATAACAGTACCCGCGCGCAGATTTTTTGGTTCATGGAGCTATGAATAAAATAATTCAGCCAATCAAAACGTGCTAATGTTTAATGAAAATAACTTATATTCAATTATTTAAGAATGACCTAACTCAGCTAATAAAAATCTCACACAAATGTAAAGACAACGAAACTGACCATATTGTTATAAAAAAAAGAATTTGGCTCACCTTTAGATGTAAATGAAATTGTAAGTGCTCATAAATGTTAAAACAGCCAAAATTCATGATATCTTTTTAATACACGTCACTAGAGCTTGCACTTTAATCTTCATATACATGCGACAATATCGACACTTTGTTGGCATTTTAGCATTTATGAGCAGGACATATTTCATGTAACGTTGAGTAGAGCATGTATAAAAGGGTAACCTCGGACACTAGAGCACCTATGCACTCATTTGATAATAACCACATCTTTATAATGTACACTTATAAAGTGCATTACACGTATATTTAAGGACTTATAAAGGCAAATTGGTTCATTCCCGGAACAAGTAAAATTGTATGCAAACCTTTACATATAGATTATCAAGATAGAACGCAATGATTGCTAAAGTTATGTTTTGTCTATACATATATACATGTATTACTCAATATGTATATTACAAAACTCATTGCAAATCTGGACAAATAAATGATATTTACATAGACAGCCCTGGTGATAATTTAAACAAATTTCTTCCATACGATCATTTTATGACGGTAGGACTGTATACTTAACATTTAGAACCAAACNGACACTTGTGAATAACTGCAAGTAATTTATAGTGAACAAAAGTATTAATGGTGCTAGTTACATGAATTATAAATAAGTTGATAACAGTATTAAAGGGAATTAAGGGGCTAGCAATAGTATTATTAATAAAAAGATTATGCTATTACTTGTGTTCCTTTATATGAATCATTTTGTATGCAAATTATGTCTTCTACAAAAATTGAATAATACAGACAAAAACACAATTCTTGTACACCTTTTTGTGCGCTTCAAAATTGACCCCAAATTTTTTCAGTTTGACTCCTCAAAATTTCAGGCCAGGGGTCATTGATTCCTTGTTTTTAAAATCTATTGAATTCCCTGCTTATTGTACTTTTTTAGTCTTTCTAGTTGCAATTACCGGTTAATATTTATTCTTTAATCTGATCTCGTCAACTATTTGTTACACATCAACCGAAACTGGTGACTCGAGGATTCTATGCAAAATAGTATAAACCAGACCATTCGTATCACCGCATGTGTATACGTCATTGTATAGAAAATGTTATACCAGCACGTCCAAAATAAAAAATAAATAATTAAAGTCGACGAAAAATACTGTATCCGAAAAAAGAATGTCCAAAAGATGTACGTTTTTTGCACATGAAATAAAATGTGCATATTGTTTAATTTCAGACAATGAAAACAAGTGTCCTAGCAAATACGTAATAAATAGATAATTTTGTTAGCATATTGCTTTACAATATGCTAAGCAGATAGTGCAGTGCTTTACTTTGCAAATTGTTGTTGCAAATGGATCGCTTAAAATATTTTAAGATGGCGGACATTGTAAGATTTTTGGAAAGTAGCGAGGATTTTTCGTCAGTTACCATTCATGTTGCGCCATCACCAGCCAATCAAAAATCAATAAATAAAATACCTGGCACAATCGATACAGAGCGAAAATTTCCGGAATGCCAAGGAAGCTTTAACTATAGGAAGCTATTTTGGACATGTAACTAAGTTCGGACACGAAAAAAGCACTAGACTGAGCGGGCTACCGGCTTGGAATTTTCACTCGACCGACGCAAAAATCAAAAGACTCGGTCGCTGGTCGAGTGGGTTATGTCCAAGACTGCGTTATTATGCGAGCACACCATATCACGTAAAATGTTTAAATTTGCGCGTTAGTGATATATTTATGATCTGATTGTGTTTATTTATGCCTAAAAAAAAATTAATGTTGCTAATATTACTGATTAAAGTGCCACTATGATTCTGGGCGGCAACTTTCCATTGAAAGAGGCCTTAGCAGTTGTAACTCCTAGCAACCTGGAGGGTCAATAGCTGGGAGTTGGATAAGTGCAACTAGATCCATTTGTTTTTAAATTACAGCATTCCCTTAATTTGGCTGCAATTATCCAACTCCCAGCTATTGACCCTCCGGGTTGCTGAGATATGTTACTGATAACAACTTTTTTCATGTAAATTTGCCGTCCGGAATCCAGACGGTAATATTGGCAAAATAAACTATTTAACACCAACAGATCATAAATATATCACTTATGCGCAAATTAAAACAACTTACATGATTTGGCCGCATTGGTGTGCTCGCATTAAAACGATATAAATCCAAAGTATCAGACACGTCAACAGTTCATGAAAATGTGTACGTTTTTGCAATGGACAACATCAAGTATTCCTAATAGTAAATACACTATCAACTATCAACACTAACAGATTTACTTTCGTTTAAAATCTTGATGGTAATTTTGAAACATTTGCCCATTAAAATGTGAATTATTCCCTAGTAAATCGATCATGATGCCACCAATCTACATGTGTTTTTTACTTTCAGAGGGTGATGAGAATGTGCTTGATGACATCTTGACTGGTAACCAGGAAGATGATTTACTTAATGCTGAAGATTCTATGGATGTTTCACCTTCCAAACCTGTTAAACGTATGTAATTGTTAATGTTGAATAAATTTCTATATATCTTTGTCATAATCATAGATCTTAGGCTTATTTAAAAACAAACATTGGGGTTGTTGTGTTTAGCCAACCTTAGCACAATGTGCTCATAGATTGTGCTCATGGTGAGCTTTTGTGATCGCCTTTAGGCTTTGTGCATCATGGGATGTGCATCTTGAACATTTGTCTTGTTACTGTGAACACTCTTGCGGGGGCATTTATTGCCCAATCATTTTCTCTCTATTATATCTCTGCCAAGTTCAAACTTATCTTATTTGGGATCACAGACTAGGTGACTTGGTCATGTAAGAGGAAAACCATCTAAAATACTCTAAAAGCCTAATTTATTGCCCAATCTTCATAAAATGTGGTCTGAATATTTGTCCCAATGACATGTTTGCAATGTTTGAAATCGGATCAAGTGGTGTCAATGACTACATAACTAGATTACATTAAGGCAAATTTTTATGAACACCCTAGAAGGCACATTTATTGCCAAATTTTCAACAAACTCGGTCAAAACATTTGTCCAAAAACTATCTCAGACGAGTTCGAAACTGGGTAACCTGAAATTAAAAACAAGGTCATTATGGCCGGCCCTCAATCTGTAAAATTCACGGCCGAAATTGGGCCGCATTCCCCCACCTGAAAAGTATTTTTTTTTTCCCTTTTGGGGGAAAAAATTCCCATTATTTTTTTTTAATAGAAAGATGTGTCTCATGATTATTATATCTCAATTCTATTTAAATTTAATCTTGTCAAACATACTAAATTATGAAAAAAGCTATGAATATAGTGCAAACATGTACACATGTAATAATTGGAGAGTAAGAAAAAAAAATCCCCCAAAAAGGGAAACGCCGCGAAAATTCTCCCTGCTATGGGTATCGAACTGCTTCCCCTTAAATGGATTGAGGGCATAGTAATACGTTAAATAAGAAAAATCTTGTGAAAACTCGAGAGGCCACATTTATGGACAAATCCTTATGAAACGTGGTCAGAACATTTGTACTTATTATATCTGTGCCTATGGCCATCTGGTTTTCCAAATTGCCCTAATAAAAAATTGCTTTTAATTTTTTAAACCATCATTTTTATTTTACTTTTATCAGGAACAAAAGTTGTAAAGAAAAAGGTTTCTGCAAAAGCAAAAACAACGCCAGCTAAAACTGTGGCAGTCAAAAAAGCAGCTGCGAAAAAAGTTGAAGAGGAAATGGAAGAGCTGGACGATACTGAAACTTTAGACTTGGAAGCCAAGCCAGAAGATGAAGAACAAGAATCACCCCCAAAGAAATCTCCTGTGAAAAAATCTCCAGCCAAGCGCACAGCTGTCAAATGTAAAAGAAATGTTCCATTATTCTTTTTTATGCCCACCTTTGAAGATGTCGGCATATAGCAGTCGCACTGTCAGTCAGTGGGTTGGTGCCATAAACTTCTTCTGTCTCAGTCATACATTTGCTGTATATTGATGGATTTTAAAATGATTGTGCACACCTACATTGTTTTAATAAGGCATGTAAGACCCGTCTCCTTACCCCAAAAGTGAAGGTTACACTTAGAGGTCAACAGTCAAATTTTGCCATAAAACAGCTTGAAAAACCAATTCTCATTCTTTTCTTTGTCTAATATTTATGGATTTTTAAATATCTTGGAACTTATTCCAAACAAATGAAAACTATATTAATTTCAAACATTGTTTTAAAGGCTGTTAATAAAGTAGGTTTGGTTACAAATTTTACAATCGATTGTCAGCGACCATATGGAATGAGCCCCATTCTGGGACAACTTGGCGTAATGCATGTGCATAAGGTGTCGTCTCAGATTAGCTTGTGTGGTCCGCACAGGCTAATCTGGGACGACACTGTCTGTCTTAACTGGATTTTCCCTAAGAAGAGACTTAAATTAATTAAAAAATAACATTAGAGGGGAAAGTGTCGTCCCTGATTAGCCTGTGATGACAGCACAGGCTAATAACGGACAACACTGAACGCAAATGCATTAAGCCCAGTTTTCCCAAAAACCTGCTCATAACCAATTTTTGTTAGCAGCCAAAGGCCCTGTACCTAAGAGAGCTAAGAAGGTTGAACCAGCAGAAGATGTTATGGAGGAGGAGGAAGAGGCAGTCGATGCAGACAAGGAAAAAGCCAAGAAAGGAAACATTGATAAAGGTAGCACAATGATAGAAAGAAGCACATGAAGTAAATTACATTTAAGTTATGAATGGAATTTTAAAAGCTGTTGTACGCATTAAACTCATAAAAACATAGGTGAAAGTTACATACAATTTTGAAAACTACTGAATTAATACGCTCGCAAGCCATGCACTGGTATGTTTCAAAATACATTGTTAGGATATTCAATAAATGAAGGAAAGCTTTTGCCATTTTCTTGCTCTAGGGTGTCAAGTATAGAGCAGTTAGCTGTTTTTCACCTTTTTCTGAATAGGGTCAGTGCCTTTCAGATTGGAAAAGATTGTGTAGTTTTCTCATACATTGCGAAATTAATATTTTTATTTTGCTTATATGTGCTATAACATTTAAAAAAAGGTGGGTTTGTTTTTAACAGTATATTTGCTGAGGTTCAACTCATTGGGAAAAACAACTGAAACAACTTGTACAAAAAAAAGGGAAAATATCAGCTGGAAATTTTAGTCAGTCATTTGGTGTTTTTAACCAGGTTTTCTGAAGCAAAAAACTGGTTATAAGATTGGTGAATGTGGGCGGGCGGAACAATGTTTGTCCGGACCAAAACTATGTTATTTATCATTAGATTTTAAAATGACATTGTGCATTTGTTCACCATCA
Source organism: Dreissena rostriformis (assembly GCA_007657795.1). NCBI lineage: Eukaryota > Metazoa > Mollusca > Bivalvia > Myida > Dreissenidae > Dreissena > Dreissena rostriformis. Next base: position 12,840 of record VMBQ01003953.1, read on the forward strand.
TTGGACGGGGTGTCATGCAAAGAAGTACGTCTATATCTCCAAGGTCAAGGTCACACTTTGAGTTCAAAGATTAAAATTGGCCATAAATGAGCTTGTCCGGGCCATAACTATGTCGTTCATTGTGAGATTTTAAAATCGTTTGGCACATTTGTTCACCATTATTGGACGGTATGCCATGCGAAAGAATTACGTCGATATCTCCAAGGCCGAGGTCACACTTTGAGTTCAAAGGTAAAAAATTGCCATAAATGAGCTTGTTCACACCATCATTGGACGGTGTGTCATGCGAAAGAATTACGTCAATATCTGCAACGTCAAGGTCACACTTTGAGTTCAAAGGCCATAAATGATCTTGTCCGGGCCAGAACTATGTCAATCATTGTGAGATTTTAAAATTACTTGTTACATTTGTTCACAATCATTGGACGGTGTGTCATGCGAAAGAATTACGTGGATATCTCCAAGGTCAAGGTCACACTTTATTGGAAGGTGTGTCATGCGAAAGAAATACATCGATATCTCCAAGGTCAAGGTCACACTTGGAGTTCAAAAGTCAAAATTGCCCTTAAATGAGCTTGTCTGGGCCATAACTATGTCATTCATTGTGAGATTTTCAAATGACTCTGTACATTAATTTTTTTCAAAGTCATTGGACAGCGTGTCATGTGAAACAATTCAAGAGTTCAAAGGTCATATGGCCAAAAATGATAGTGGCATAATAATTCGTAAAAATCGCCGTAAATTAGCTTCTCTTGTTGAAGACAGCATGCAAAATATTCTGTGTCAATGCATTATGTGGGGGTATATGTCACGTCTGTGACAAAGATCTAGTTTGTACAAAACTTCAACACCCGTAAAAATTAGTCAGCAGATATGCTGTTTCAAATTGAAAACCTGGTTTTGTGAAAATTTTGTCCCTTGTTTTTTATCATTTTGAGATTGGGAATTGGGTCAAAATGTACCCCCTAATTTGACTTTCTGAAAAACAATGTATAATTAATGCTTGCTTGACCAAGCTTCTTATTTCGATGATTCAATAGACAACAATACTTTTACCTGGAGAGTGTGTGTTTTTATACCCCTTTTACCATTGGTAATGGGGGCTATATAGGAGTCACTTTGTCGGTCTGTCAGTCCGTCTGTCTGTCTGTCCCGAAATTTCATCGGATCTTCACCAATCTTGGTCACAAGTTGTATCTAGATGATGTGTAGGTCAAGTTTGAATATGGGTCATGCCCGGTCAAAAACTAGGTCACGGGGTCACTTAGTGAGTTGTAAACAGAAAATTTGTCTGGACCATAACTATGTCATTTATCGTTAGATTTTAAAATCATTTGGATCATTTGTTCACCATCATTGGACGGTGTGTAGTGCTAAAGAATTACATCGATATCTCCAAGGTCAAGGTCACACTTTGAGTGCAAAGGTCAAATGCTTGTCCGGGCCATAACAATGTCGTTCATCGTGAGATTTTAAAATCATTTGGCACATGTGTTCAACATCATGGAACGGTGTGTGGCGCAAAAGAATTACATTGATATCTCCAAGGTCAAGGTCACACTTTGAGTTCAAAGGTCAAAAATGGCCTTAAATGAGCTTGTCCGGGCCATAACTATGTCGTTCATCGTGAGATTTTAAAATCATTTGGCACATTTGTTCACCATCATTGAACGGTGTGTCACGCGAAAGAATTACGTCAATATCTCAAAGGTCACACTTTGAGTTCAAAGGTCAAAAATAGCCATAAATGAGTTTGTCCAGGCCATAACTATGTAGTTGATTGTGAGATTTTAAAATCATGTGGCACATTTGTTCACCATCATTGGATGGTGTGAAGCGCGAAAGAATTACGTTGATATCTCCAAGCTCAAGGTCACATTTTGAGTTCAAATGGTCAAAAATGGCCATAAATGATCTTGTCTGGGCCATAACTATGTCGTTCATTGTGAGATTTTAAAATTACTAGGTACATTTGTTCAAAATCATTTGACGGTGTGTCATGCAAAAGAATTACGTTGCTATCTCCAAGGTCAAGGTCACACTTGGAGTTCAAAAGTCAAAAATGGCCATAAATAAGCTTTTCCGGGCTATAACTATGTCATTCATTGTGAGATTTTAAAATGACTCTGTACAATAATTTTGTTCGCAGTCATTGGATGGCGTGTCATGCGAAAAAATTGCATAATAATACTTAAAAATCGTCATAAATTAGCTTCTCTTGTTTTGTGAAGACAGCGTGCAAAATATTCTGTGTCAAAGCAGCATGTGGGGGTATACGTCACGTCTGTGACAAAGCTCTAGTTAATCATGGTTGGAATAATTTTGAACCAGTGTTTCTTTTGTTTCTTGTATAACTGTATAGAGTTTCTAGTTTTTCTACTTAAATGCTAAATATTTGTTTTATCTTGTGGAAACTAAATCTAAATTGGACTTGCTATTTCTTTACTTGACAATTTTAAATTGCTACATATCTAAGTAGTACATTATGGAGAAGAATAGTGCCAGAAAGCAATTTATTTAATATTGTTTAACAACAGAACACTCAAGTCACAAATCAATCATCAGACCAAGCACAATGTATCATTTGTTTGTTTGTTTAAAATACAAATTACAATACAACTTTGTGAAAAGATCGTGCAATATTTGTGGTTTGTGGCATGCTTTGATGTTCGATCCATCTCTTGACAACTAATCTCTGTTATTTTACTGAAATGTGCCTTAATCAGCTTCTGCTTTGTAGATCACTCCTCTGTTTTAATTTTTGTTATTTGTTTGCTTCACCTTTGTTATAAAAATCATGAGAGTTACTCAGTACAAAATTGAAGTAAAGCAATTCTTTAGAAAAATGTTCAATTTATAGTAGTTGCCGTTATCTTGATTGGATGAATGATCACCAAATTTCTTATTTAAGTTACCTTTACTTCAATTATACAAGATGTCAACTTTGTAAATTACTGTTGAAGATTGTGTGGTTTTGGCTTGCTTAACTCGGTCTGTGTGTTAAAAGACCCCCTTTACGGTATTCGGGATATATTTAATGAATTGGAGAATTTGATGTATTCCGTGAGGTTACTGGAATTTTAGTTTGAAGCCAGTACTAAACGAATCAAACCTATAATTTAACAGAACTAGATGCATCTCATAACGAAAGTGAGGCCAATGACAGCAGTCTGAATCAAACCACAGAGGAAATCATCAACCCAGAAGTCATGGACAACGATTTTGATTTGCACAGCGAGGCTAGCGAGCATCAGGCAGACGTTATATCAGGGGGCGGGTCAGACATCGGTAATGATAACTATAGTTTCTCTATATTGTCTTAATTGTGCAATGCTTGTGTTAGTGTTCTACTTGGGCAATAATGTAATGGGAGAGATGCAATTTTTTTCACCCTTATTGGTTAACTATTTTCCTGTTTGTTGCTCTCACATATTTGTGTTTGCATATTTCGGTATCACATGTGTAATCATCTCGTTTCATCTTTGCTCAAATTAAGAAAATGTCCTACCACTTTCCATGTCCATTTTTAACACAGACTGGTTCATAATTAAAAAAAACATGTCTTTAATAATAAAATATAAGAATAATTAAGCATTATAAAATTATTGTTTTATTATGGGAACCACTGGAAAACTCTGAATTGTTCGTCTACACCCATGCAAAAGTCTACAATCACAAATGTATGAGCAGCATCGCTCTGTGAAAAGGGGGTTTAATGCATGTGTGTAGTATAGTGTCGTCCCTGATTAGCCTGTGCAGTCAACACAGGCTAATCACTGATCACAGACAACACTTTACGTTTAAGGTTCATTTTTATGCCCCCGGTAGGGTGATATAGCAGTTGAACTGTCCATCAGTCTGTCTGTCTGTCCGTCCGTCCGAAAACTTTAACATTGGTCATAACTTTTGCAATATTGATGATACATGTAGCAACTTGATATTTGGCATGCATGTGTATCTCATGGACCTGCACATTTTGAGTGGTGAAAGGTCAAGGTCATCCTGCAAGGTCAAAGGTAAAAAAACACAATCCAAGGGAAGTAATAAGCTTTAAAGAAGATAATTTCTATACCTGCCAAATAATTAATAGAAATTTTATTTCAAAGAGGCGCAGTAGGGGGCATTGTGTTTCTGACAAACACATCTCTTGTTCTTTAAAGAAAGTCTCTTCTAAGCAATATCCAGTTTAGCCAGAAAGTGTCGTCCCTGATTTGCCTGTGTGGACTGCACATCCTTATCTGGGACGACACTTTAAGCACATGCATTAAACCCCCTTTTCACAGAGCGCGGTTCATATATAACAGAATGCAAAAATAGGACACTAAATATTTTTTACTCCGCTTCAGAATCGGAGGGTGAAGGCGAGGGTGTGAACTCCAAGAAGCGAAAGTCGTCTGACAAGCGCGCAATCTCTCCCATCCAGTGGGACAGGAACAGCGACGACGATGATGCTGAGGAGGACGAGGAGGAGAAATCGGGGGACGAAGGCAGCGAGAAAGGTAGCAAGAAGTCCACTGAAGATATGGAGAAAGGTACTCCTGTGCCAGGCCTTTTCCTGGAGTATCTACGGGTCCATTAAACGGACCCATTCCCAAAGCGTAATAGTATTATTATGATTTCGTTCTTCTAATTTGAATTATATTAAGAGATATATTAAATAAGTTTTTCCCAAATCAGTGGAATTTTCACTAAAAAAAAATCAAATTTCCAAAATTGCATTTTTTCACCGAAATGGCCAGGAAAAGGCCTGTGTGCCCTTCACCATGGGATTGGCCAGATTCTGTACTTGCCCATTAGTTATAGTTTTATTTCGTCTATAGTTAAATGTTTTCAGTCCTTGTAATGCGATTAGTTGGTATAATATTCAAGGGTTGTACATGTATTCATAAGAACAGAATTGGAACTGAATTGAGGCCAGGCCTCGAAGATTTTTTCCAGAGCCAATCGCCCTGCAGGGCGAGTGAGCCAGACAATCCACTCGCCCTTCACTTTAATCTTCTGCATTTTAAAAAAATATCTATATTTATAGTAATGATCAACCGGAAGCTTTTTCTAAACTATCTATCATATATGTCAGGGCTCAGCCTAGGTTCAAACTTGAGGGAGAAGTGACTTCTCTCTGAGCTGAAATTAGGGAGAAGTGAGGCCACTAGAAGAGAAGTGGTTTCTGTTCGGCGTTTAATAAAATCTTCACTTGTTTTATACCCCTCATTACACCAAGCCTATCATCAATGACAAACAAATAATATTTTCAAATTCAATAAATCCTTACATATGAAGTCACATAAATCAATTCATACATATAAAACTTCTGATTTCCATGTGCATCATAAAAATAAACAGTACTTTAATAATGCAATGACAATCCAAACCCTATTTACATCATACTGTACTGTACTACATGATAATTAGTCAGTGATTTTTTCACCCAATTGGGAACGGGTCCGGTACCCATGCCATTGGGAATTTTTTGCGTCGTGAAATCACCAAATTTAATGCATGGGACACATAGTATATCTATAACTGTTTATCCGAATTTTATAATGGCCGAAATATGTACACTTGAGAATGCCTTACCTGTTTAACTTTAATAATCCTAATTTTCATTGTTGTTATCTGGTTTAACAAACCTTATCAAACGTTTGTTAAATCCAGTTGATGCTTTCTCCATTATCGAATCACCATTACTTGTAATTTGAATCGCCAGCTTTGAATTGAACGCGGGTTTAATGTAACAATATGTCCGCCATTTGCAATGTCGAAGGTCATGACGTTGCAATTTAATTCTACTCAGATAATTTATATCTAATCGAGGAAATGTGTTTCCTCAATGTCTATTGTGTAGTATTTGGACTTGTTAGTATAAAAATGAACTGTGATTCCAGTTTATATAAGATGGGTGTCACTAGTCATTATCGGTGGATTAACAAACTGACAAAACTCGCTGGACTTTTACAGTAGTGGAGAACTACGTAATTAATAGACCTTTGATCAATTTAGTTGTTCTTTATTAATTTTTCCGACTTTCTTTAACCGTGCCGTCTGCCAAAAACCTGCAATTATCGGATGGTCAATCAATTATCACTTAATCATTAGACAACTTACAGCACGCTCAAAGAGGTTGCGGAATATAAATTAAAGTCGTTTACATTGGATAGATAAAATTATGGAAATTAGCACTATGCACGGGTGAGTTGTTAGTTTCGTTTATATGGTTATGAATTAATGTCTGACAAAATACATTGCACATCGACTGGATAATTAGTGTTTAGGAGTTTTGAAACACAAAACAAGTTAACAGTAGAACATACTAGAATTAATTGTATTCATATTGACTGTTGGGAATGTGTTGCGCGTGTAAACTTTTTTTTGCGTAAATACATGTCTATAACGACGTCATTTCATCGCTCAGGTAAACTACTTCATATGTATAAATAATGCGCGCATTCTCATTGGATAATATCGATGTTAATGTTCCGCTTAACTCCGCCTGCAAGGCGTGTTCTTATTGCGCTTGCAGAACAGAGAACTATCAAAACTGTCAGCGAAATGACACTCGCTTTGATCTTTTGATCTAAACCGTTATTGTTTGGAGTAAATGCCCATGTATGCTAGTTGCCTGGAGAAGCTTTCACAGCAGTCGATCTTTTGCTGTGATTATAAACTGATAATATAACAAGCGTCATCGGTGACTTTATGACATGTGAAAATAGAGAATTTTTAGAGGTCAAAGTTGAGAGAAAAAAACGTCGATGTAAAAAAAGAAGGCGAAGTCAACTTCTCCTTCATGTAATTTAAGGGCGACAGTATTATGTCCCGGGCGAAGTTATCGCCTTCACGGTCGAGCCCTGTATGTTAAATTGTTTTTTTTATTGGTTTAAACCTTTGCCGCATAGATAGTAAAATACCGACTCGAACGATTCCCCAATACATCCGTATCATTCCGACTCTATTACTGCATACTTACTACTTTTCCAGTTTCTATTCATTACCTGGTAATCATGTTTATTCCATTTTAAAAAGCAAATTCTGGTTAATATAGATGATAAAAGTGCTCAGAATTTCAAAACACAAACATGGCCATTTTTTAAAAAGTTTCAAATGAATTTCGGCATAAGAGATTATTTATAGATTTGATGCAATATTCCCACTGAACATGCGTAAATCCCCAGACTTGTAAGCGTGTTTGTACAACAATCACTACTCCCACACTTTCCATGCAAATTGTGCGACGTTGTACATGCTGCATTATTTTCGGGCCCGTTTTATTGAGACAAAAGGTCAGCACGAAATAAATTAGCCGTTATGTATTTTTTTTTATTGGTATTAACATTAAAACAAATTTTATTCTTCACTGAATGACAAATATATTTTTCTGTCTTCTTCACTATAAATCGATTGACTAAGAGCACTGACATCTACGAAACGAGAGCAGCCGATTTCGAGAATTATTTTTACTGTGCCCGTGACGTCATTTTTCATTGTCAAAACGAAAGTGCAGTTTCTTTGTGTACTAAACCTATTTTTTGTTCGTTCGAAAAATAGCAAATTTGTATGGATGTGGCAGGAGTTCTGGAACTGAATTTATATTTCTCAACTTGAAAAACAGCACTCGCCTGGTCGGTCGAGTATTTTACAAACTTAACTCGCCCGACCGTCAACTTCACTCGCAAATGCGAGCGGTCGAGTGGACTCTTCGAGGCGTGGAGGCTGTATCCAATTACCACCCAACATTGAATTAAACTATATTTTGCTTAATTCGATTTTCAGTATACCCCATTGATGCTGAACGTTGTTGTTGTGGAATAACTTAAAATAAAAAACTCGCTTTGAATTCTTAAGGTATTATTTTAGTGGTCAGATAAAGGAAAGTGTTGAGTGCAACTCTACACCAGACCTGTGTTCGTTTTCATGGTTGTGTATCAGTTGGCTTATGGGTGGAATATTGTGTTAATTTAACTGATTCCAAAAACCAGTTGGTATTAATGAGATGACATAACTAGTACTCAAGGACATGGGTCAGATGGGGTACTACTCCAAATGTATCTGGCGCCTTGACTTATATTTTTATTATGTCCGCCAGTCTATACTGGGGGACATATTGTTTTTGCCCTGTCTGTTTGTTGGTTTGTTTGTTGGTTTATTTGCGTCAAACTTTAACATTGGCCATAACATTTGCAATTTTGAAGATAAAACCTTGATATTTGGCATGCATATGTATATCATGGAGCTGCACATTTTAAGTGGTGAAAGGTCAAGGTCATCATTCAAGGTCAAAGGTCAAATATATGGGTAAAAATCGCTCAAAAGGGGACATAGTGTTTTACAAACACATCTTGTTATCACTATTTGTGATTATGTAATTTCCAAAGATTATCTGTTTATTGTTTACAGCATGAAAAATTCATTGTAGGATACACTTATCAAACTAATGTGATTATACTGAAATAATACAAAGATACCAATGATATTGTTTCAGAATAAGTAAAGAATTTTCAATCAAGAACTAAGTACACCATTCATTGGGTTTAAAGGTGTAGTGATAAACAAAAGCACATGGCTGCATAGTCCAATGGATTTACTGTTTACACTTGGCCAAACAACCAATCACGTCGATGTAGTGGATTTGGTGTCCGCCTAGCGACTGGAAGGTCACAGGATGGATCCCCAACATGGGAGAGTTCTTCAGAGATCCCGCATATGCACCAAGTACTGGTTCTTGTCCCAGGAAACCGCTAAATATATAGGTTTAAACTAACAGACATTGGCTACAATCGACTGTCTACTGGTAAAATGTGGTGAAAAGAACATGTTTTAATGATTGATAACTACCTTAATTTCCTATACATTTTTCAGCCCGTAAGAAGAAGCTAAAGTATTTCTTCAAGAATGCTCGCTACTACCTCATCAAAAGCAACAACCATGAGAATGTAGCCCTTGCCAAGGCCAAGTGTGTTTGGTCCACACCCCCTCAGAACGAGGCTAGACTCAACCAGGCATTTAAAGTAATGAAGGCCAACAATTGTTTAAAATTGAGCCTCACTCTGTGAAAAGGGGGTTTAATGCATGTGCTTAAAGTGTCGTCCCAGGCTAGCCTGTGCACAGGCTAATCTGGGACGACACTTTAGGCACATGCATTAAATCCCCTTTTCACAGAGCACAATTAAATTTAAAGTGTCACTTGCAATAAATGTGAAAAATACAGGGTTTGTAGAACTCAGTCTGTCTCAGTGGAAGTTAGAGCATTTCAAACATGAACGTGTCTTTCATTTACAGCATTTGACCCATTTCAAATTAATTTTGACACAATACAAACATGAATATGATATTGGTTTAGGCATGTGATACATTGCCAAAGGCATTTTACACTATACAAACATGAATATGTCTTTTTATTCCCCGCCAAAGGCGGAGGGATATTGTTTTGGCGTTGTCCTTCCGTCCGTCCGTCTGTCCGGCACTTTGGTGGCCGGAGCCATATCTTGGAAGTGCTTTGGCAAATTTCATTGAAACTTAATACGAGTATATGTATCCATAAGAGGATGATGCACACCAAATGGCATTGTACACCATCTGGTAATAACAGAGTTATGGCCCTTTGTATATATTCTGTGTCAACACAGCATGTGGGGGTAACAAAGCTCTAGTTTGGCGGGGGATATCAATTCAACAAATTTGCTTGTTTTTAAGGCATTTTACCCATTGCCAATGAAACTTGGCACACAAAATATCAACAGAAAACACACACACTCACACAAAACACCCAAACTATAATTAAATTTGGTTCGACACTTTTTAATAATTTAATGTGGGACAAATTGGAGTTTATTCCATTTTAAAGACATTTTAAAATTGGACCAGATTGAATGTAATTAACACTGAAAATACACTTTAAACAAAAAGTACATGTATAGCATACTTTCAATAATCTAAATACTGTAATTAAAATACATTAAAAATGAGTGTTCTCTGCTCACCACAGCAGAATGACATTCTTGTTAATTATGGGGAAACTGAGTTTTAAAAACATCATTGATCTTTCTTCTTCACCAGGTATCAAGCCTTTTATCATATAATATGTTTTTGGTTTCTGGATCATTGATTAAGACCTAATAATGGCTTTAGAGAGCCAATCATAAATTTCCAACCTCTCATTCCATTGTAAATTCCTTGAAGTTTTTTACTTGGCGTGTAATTCCTTAATTGCTCCTAGTTTAGACTTACTTTCAGATCTGTATAATTCCATAATTGCTGGGCCAGATCTCATTGTGCTTATACCTTTAAGTTTAAGTTTGTAAATGTTTGGCTGTTGCAACAGTTCGGGCAGTGTACCGGTATGCACTGTTTATTTGTTATTTCAGGAATGTGATAACGTGATACTTGTTTTCTCTGTTCGGGAGAGCGGGAAGTTTCAGGGTAAGAGTTCTTTTAATTAACATGCAAATATGCAGACTTTCGAAGTTAAAATAATGTGTATCAGTAACGCTTTTCAATCAAGTAAAAAGAAATATATATAGTAACTGTTTGTAAATATACAGAATTAAAATGGGTATTGTTAACCCATTTTAAGCAAAAATCAATAAATGAGTCTTAATATTCACCACATTTTCTTGCATCAAAATAATTGTGTATTCCACATGTAGCTACTCTGATCAGGATTGTAAGTACTCTGTTCAGGGTTTTGGACGGAAATTAGAGGCCTCAATCCCACAGTTTCAATTTTGTAAATAATCCCAAACATTAAAACATTCCACCCACTTAGATATAGTTGCATGAACTGGCTTTAGATAGAGTTATCGGTACAGAGTGGCGGAACAGTCTCCATGTTTTCATTATTTCTAGTTCTGTTGTTGCACCACATGGTTGTTCCTTCCAACACACGCTGTCATCAATCGTTATCTGGGAAAAAACTGCTGTTGCTTGGCAGTGTAATGCCAAATTTATGTGTGTTTGTTCTGTTACCCAAGAAACGTTGAAAAGTAAACTCGTTTGTAACTGAATTGGAAAATTGTATCCATTTCAACACAAATTGCCAAAAGGATGTAAAAAAATGATTACCATGCACAGACTTCAGAGAAACATGTTTTAACATAAAATTGGGGACAAATATGTATGTTAATCTGATCAAGTATGAAACTATTTTCCAGTTCCACATTTTCATAGAGGGAATACTCTTTTTTTTTATCTTGTTGATATGTTTCTGATTTTCTTTGTGCAGGTTTTTTTTCTAAAATGCTTGGAAGGGAACTATTTTCTGATACCAAATTTACATAAAGGAGAAAGCACTTTTTGGAATATTTTGTCCATATGAGCCTCATTCTGGGAAACCAGGGCTTAATGCATGTGTGTAAACTGTCATCACAATAAGCCTGTGCAGTCCGCACAGACTAATCATTGAAACACCTCCCGCTTACACAGGTTTTCGTTAAGAAGATACCTCCTTTAAATTCCATAAAAGCAGAAAGTGTTGTCCCTGATTAGCCTGATAATCTGGGATGACACTAGGAACATGCATTAAGCCCAATTTTCCCAGAACACGCGACTCATATATTTTGGTTGCTGTTTTTGGCAGGTTGCGCTCGTCTCGCCGCCCCTTCGACCAAGGATCACCCAGCCATACGGTGGGTTCTTCCGCCCGGCCTCAGCCCCAAGGCTCTCAGTGGAGTCTTCAAGTTGGACTGGATCAGCAGGTATACATCTGCAAAGTGTTAACGTCATCCAATTATGGAAGCCATTATTGTTTGATAATTGTCTAAATTTAAGTAATTTGCCTGTTGTTTTTTTTTTGGTGGGTGGGTGGGGCTTAGACTTTATTCAGAGGCATATCTGTACCTTCAGTGTATGTCCTAAGGCCTTTTTTTGACAGATGCAGGTCACATACATTTATTATTGATTAACTTGATCAGATGCAGTTAACTGCTGTGTGTTGTTGCTTCAGACGAGAGTTGGACTTCACAAAGACGACACATCTACACAATCCCTGGAACGACAATAGGCCAGTGAAGATAGGACGAGATGGACAGGTATAACAATATGGTAGGACAAGATGGACAGGTATAACAATATGGTAGGATGAGATGGACAGGTATAACAATATGGTAGGAAGTGATGGGCAGGTATAACAATATGGTAGGACAAGATGGACAGGTATAACAATATGATTGGAAGTGATGGGCAGGTATAACGATAGGATAGGAAGTGATGGGCAGGTATAACAATATGGTAGGATGAGATGGACAGTTATAAGAATATGGTAGGTATAAATGGACAGTTATAACAATATGTTGGGAAGAGATTGACAGGTATAACAATATGGTAGGACGAGATGGACAGGTATAATGATTTGGTAGGACAAGATGGACAGGTATAACAATATGATAGGAAGTGATGGGCAGGTATAACAATATGGTAGGATGAGATGTACAGTTATAAGAATATGGTAGAATGAGATGGACAGGTATAACAATATAATAGGACAAGATGGACAGGTATAATAATATGGAAGGAAGTGATGGGAAGGTATAACAATATGGTAGGAAGTGATGGGCAGTATCACATTACGGAAGGATGAGATGGACTGGTATAACAATATGGTAGGACGAGATGGACAGGTATAACAATATGGTAGGACAAGATGGACAGGTATAACAATATTGTAGGAAGTGATGGGCAGGTATAACAATATGATAGGAAGTGATGGGCAGGTATAACATTATGGTAGGACGAGATGGACAGGTATAACACTATGGTAGGACAAGATGGACAGGTATAACGATATGGTAGGACGAGATAAACAGTGGCATATTTCAAGGTTTCAAGATTGTGTTATATTTAAGGAGTTATCATTTGTTTAAAATAACAATATGCCAGGGCCTTGTGATTGTAGTGTTTCTTCTTTTTGTCTTCATAAAATTCAATTGAGAATTTGTATAGTTCCCTTTGGACAACAATGTACCCATGGCGAGGGTTACCATGTATTTTCCTGTTTGTTGCTCTCATTCATGATTAACAAGTGTCATGTTTGAAATTCAAAGGCCTATCGTGTTTACAGGAGATCGAGCCGAGGTGTGGCGAGGCACTCTGCAAGCTGTTTCCGTCAGATGAGAACGTGGATTTGAATGATATTGTGCGGGAAGCGAAGAGAACAAGCGCAAGTGCACGAAGAGGCGATTTTAATTTCCGTTCAAACAGAGGAGGACGCGATTCATTCAGAGGAAGAGGGGATTTTAGGTCAGGTCATTTCCAGAAAGGGGATGTCAGTGATTGCATATTTGGGAGAATAAATATAAATGAAAGTGTGCGCAAAAAAGGGGATAGAATCTTGTTTTATAGCATGTGTTATAAGCTGAGGCAATTTTCAGTAAATTGTAAAGTACTCAGTTTTATTCTCTGAGGCAGTAGAGGAATTTTAATTTAACACTTATATTGCAATGTAGGCAAAACTTGGTAATGTCAAATTTTATTAATAAGAAAAGGGTAAATATTAATGGAGCAATATATGTTATTTATTGTTCAAGATAGTCTCTCTTCAATTAAAAAAACAACAATTATATAACAAGCAAACAACAAAGTAATGTCATTTATGCTTTTAAACTAAGAACATGTAGGGCCAAAATTTTGCTATTTCATCTGTGATACCAATTTGGGATATTTCAGAATAAAATCGTGCAGCGATTATAGGCAGCCTGTAAAATATCCCGGACGATAATTGTTATGCAAAATATCCATTGCGGTTCAAATCTCAAATGGGCCTATTGGCCGCTAAAGTGTTAAGGTTCGGACAGTTATCACATACAAGTGTAATGCGAAATTGGACTTTTAATGATAGTTCTGGTCATAAAATGGACTTAAACGCCCAAAAAATGTTCTCAAGAAAATGGACTATTATATCGTGTTTGTGTAGTGTGCATGCATATTTATATATCTAATGGACGATTTTGAAATCTCCGAAATTCAAGATAAAAAGCTGCAAGAATTAACCACATAGTTTTTATGTGATGCGCATTTCATATGGACTAAAATTTTGCATATAGAAGATTATTTCAAAACGGACGTTCCTTAATGTTCCAATCCAAGTGTCGACGCAGTTTTCAGTTCATCTACCACCCAATTCACTGGACTTTTTCTTTTTATAATTTAGTACGTGGACTATACATTTAGTTGTTTCTGTGTGTGGTTATATATGATGCTTACCGCAACACGGTCACATGGCCCAAGTGCGATGTGGTTGTGTGACATTCTATCTATGAACTGTGTCTTGTGATAGATTCATGGTCTTGAGACCAAAAAAAAAATTATCCACAAAAATGGATAGTTAGCTATTTCTGGTGACGCCAGATCCAGTGGTGACTGTAATTACTGGACATGTGTGTACCATAGTGTACGGTAGGTCAGTATTAACACGTTTCCTGTTTATAATGCCAAAGAGATTCATCACCAAGTGAAAGCAGAAGCATACAAACTTAAAGTGCTTAAAACAAACAGTTTTATATGGCTGTCTGAAGTGTTGTCGAATTTGGCTGAAATTACAATTATGGGAATTATTTTTCTGTTTAATTTTTTTCAAAGGTGTGACACTGAAAGAAAATATACATCATTCGAAAGGCTGTTTGATTCAGAATTTTATTTTTATTTTTTTCAGCCGTAATTTACAATTATACTGGTAATGTTTGGAGAAATTCAGTTTATGATTTCCTTAAAACACTCTGCCTCAGCCAAGTTTAAGCACACAGCATGTTTCTGGTTTCACTCGCTACCTTCCCTTGTTTAGGAGTCAACCATGTTCATAAAACATTCGCTGATGATGAGTTGAAAGTTTGAATGCAATATGTTGGTTTACATTTATGTTATCAATGGCATTCAGATCTGGAATGCACCTATTTACATCAAACCAAGTTTGAGGGTAATTTATTATTTGTAGCAAAGCATTTGATTAATGTTTAATTACAGAGTAGAATATATACATGTAATCATGCCCCTTGAAGGGCCCCTGCAAAGGTGGAGGAAAAAAACACTGACTCAATAACTAAGTTTGGAGGGAGGTATTGATTATTTACACATTTATTTAATTTGAATTTATAACTTAAACTTTACAAACCTGGTTGCATGGAATTGCCATGTTTCTTTTTTCATTTGTTTTGAGAAAAGTTAAAATTCTAAAATTTAAATGTTTGAATTGCAAACTAAAGGTAGAAATAATCTTGTATAGTTATAAACATGGTTGACTTATCCCTGAGCATTACCGGGTAACTTCTTTTTCATAGCACTGTTTTGACTGGTGCTTTTTCAGAAGAGAAAATGTATTATTTATTATTGAAATGTAATTTGATGTTGACAGAGATATATGCCATTTGAATATATCCAAACAGCATATTGACCTGACAGACCAATTTTCTACAAAAGTGTATTAAAAATTGAAGGGACTTTTTTCACAGATTTTCAGCATGACTTAAAAGAAAAGGAAGCTTCTTTGCCTGGCCTCAGCATCAGACTTAAGTTTTAAGTTTTTTAAGTTAGCTAGTTTTTCAGGTATGTGATGATAGATTTCATTTAAACATAAATAATGTATTCCCAATATGGAAATGACCCCATAGGACAAGTTTGGTAACTCTAGTTGGAAGTTCTCGCATGCTCAAATTCAAATAAAAGCTTTATAACAGTTGTGCAACAAATGTTGGCTGGTTGCTCAGTTGCTAGAGCGCTGGACTACAAGTCCAAGGATTTAAGGTCTGATCCCCTGCGGGACCATTTGTGTCGTGTTCTGAGAAAACTGGGCATAATGCTTGTGCGTAAATTGTCATCCCAGATTAGCCTGTGCAGTCCGCACAGGCTAATCAGGGACGACAATTTCTGCGTTTATGGAATTTTTCATTTAAATGATGTCTCTTCTAAGCAAAAATCCAGTTGAGGCAGAAAGTGTCGTCCGGATTAGCCTGTGCGGACTGCACAGGCTTATCTGGGACGACACTTTACACACATGCATTTTGCTCGGTTTTCCAAAAAAATATGACACATTTAACTAATGTGGGGATTGGTCATGAAATCCTTTCTAAGGCTATTCTTCACCTACATGTACCTCTGATTCACGTGGGGCAGCTGTCAGTTACTTGCATATGTATTTTCACTGACTACTGGACAACTTTTTTGTTTTGATTGGTTAGATTTTTTGCCTTTTTCAAAAGTATTTCAGTCGTATCACAAAGGTCAGTCTACTAACTCACACTTATCCTGGGATAACTGGTTTACCAGTACTACTACTAACTCACACTTATCCTGGGATAACTGGTTTACCAGTACTACTTCTGTTATATAACCAGTTATCCCAGGATAAGTGTGAGTTAGTAGTAGTACTGGTAAACCAGTTATCCCAGGATAAGTGTGAGTTAGTACTACTACTGGTAAACCAGTTATCCCAGGATAAGTGTGATTCAGTACTACTACTGGTAAACCAGTTATCCCAGGATAAGTGTGAGTTAGTAAACTGACCTTTGTGATATGACTGAAATACTTTTGAAAACGGCAAAAAATCTAACCAATCAAAACAAAAAAGTTGTTCCACATTACAAGAAGACATTTTTCATAGATGCCTCAGTGCCTAATAAACTACATTTGTTGAGGTGCAAGAAATGCCATTTGTTTTCTGGCATCCTTCTAAGTTCTTAGAAGTTGCAAAATGTCACACCTGTGAATAAAGTCCCTTTGAATTTGTATACAAATATTCCTATTAAAATGCACAATATATTTACTCCACACACTAACAAGCCTCTCATGTTTAATATATTTTCATCAACAGCATTATTGTGTCTGTAACAATTCGGTCATTTTTTATGCCCCTGGTAGGGTGGCATATAGCAGTTGAACTGTCCGTCAGTCTGTGCGTCCGAAAACTTAAACATTGGCCATAACTTTTGCAATATTGAAGATAGCAACTTGATATTTGGCATGCATGTGTATCTCATGGAGCTGCACATTTTGAGTGGTGAAAGGTCAAGGTCATCCTTCAAGGTCAAAGGTCAAAAAACACAATCCAAGGGAAGTAATCAGCTTTAAAGGGAGATAATTTCTAAACCTGCCAAATGATATATGGAAATTTTATTTCAAAGCGGCACAGTAGGGGGCTTTGTGTTTCTGACAAACACATGCTTTTTTAACAATTGTTGTTGTGTGTTACTAACACTTCTTGTCTACTTCATATTATTATTTGTCCTCTAAGCTTTTCCAATCAAGTTAATTTGTATCCTTTCTCTACTGTTTTATCTCGGCAACTGCATATAAGCCCCTGCCTCATTTTTTGTCCCTATGACGTCACTTTCAGAAGGCGTCGCCCCGATTTCAGAAGGGATTTTGGAGGACCCCCACCTGCTAAAAGGAGTAGGCCCGATTTTAATGTGGGGAGAGAAAGAGGTAATGATCTGTTGAAAACTGCAGTTTTCTTGATACTGAAATTCTATCGAAAATGATATTAGAATAGACTGTTCTATTGATCTATTCATTTGTTCAAATATATTGTATTTGTTCGTATATATTGTATTTGAACAACTGTTTTCATTTATTTAAAATATTGTTATTTTATGCACATAGATTGTTGCTATTCAACATTTACAAAGTTAACACACAAGAGGTCACATTTCTTGCCTAATCATATATGTAAGAAAATTTATCTCAATGATATCTCAGACAAGTTTAAAATGGGGCATTTGGGTCAAGGATGAGGTCACAACATGAATTGAACGAAAACCTATGAACACTAGAGTGGTCACCTTTATTGACCAATCTTCACACCACACATTTTGTTCCACTTATCTAAAATGATTTTTTTTTGAGACCTCAACTATAAGGTCACAAAGAAAAACATGCTTGAGTCATAATTCTTGAGGGCTATTGATGTTACTTGGTCAGAACATTTGTACTAATGTTTCTTAGATGAAGTTCAAAACTGCGTCATTTGAAGTCAATCTTTTTATCACTTTGTCAGATTGTAAAATAAAGCTTGTTTACACTCTCTTGATAACATTTATTTAAATTTCATGTAAGTTAGTCAGAACGTTTGTCCTGATAACATCTAGGTTTAGTTCAAGACTTGGTCATGTCTGGGTCCCAAACTGTTAACATTGTAGAAATCAAAATTCTTGTCCATTTTCATGAAACATGGCCATAATGCATAACTTTTGACCAAGTGATATGTTAGCTGAGTTTAAAAGTGGTTTTTGTGGGGTCAACAATTAGAATACTGTGTCAAATTGAAGAAAAAGCTTTTTTCCACTTTTGAAGTTACATTTATTTCCCAATTTTGATCAAATTTGGTAAAAACTTTTGAGCCATATATTTCTCAGCTGGGTTTGAAACTGATGCATGAAGGGGTCAAACATTAGGTGACTAGATTAAATTGAAGAAAAGAGCTTGATTACACTTTACAGGTCATATTTATTGCCCAATCTTCATGAAACTTTGTCAGCAGTCATTTCACTTTTTTATTGTTCAACATTCACTTATTCCTTATAAATAAGCCGAGGTGAGTGGCCTATAGTCATCTTGTTTGTTTTTTAAGCTCGGCTGTTTTCGAAGAAAACCCGAAGTATTTTCATAGCCAGCTGGTCCTTCCGCCGTCTGAGTCCGCCGTCTGCGTCATCCCAAAACTTCAACATTGGCCATAACTTTTGCAATATTGAAGATAGCAACTTGATATTTGGCATGCATGTGTATCACATGGAGCTGCACATTTTGAGTGCTGAAAGGTCATGGTCAATCAATATCAGACAGATATGAGACAGGAAATTTTAAGCTGTTTTGTGTCCAAAATTTGACATTTGACCTCTCAGTGTGACCTTGACCTCTGAGGTAAGAATACGGGTACACATGACACATACTGTTATGATTGTTTACATTTTTTAAATCCATCGATTGAAAGGTCAAGGTCATCCTTCAAGGTCATTTTTTTTTTTTTTCAAAACTGCACCCACGGCCAAGCATTGGCATCCACTCTGCGGTGCTCTTGTTTACTTAAGCAGTGACATATGCAAAGAACATCCACTAGAGGAATACTGTAAATAACAACTTAGAAATCCGGAGGCCAGGAATTAGGAACTTAATGTTTTCAGAAGTTAATCTCTAGCAAGAACCAGGTCCAAGGTCATGTCAAATAAAAGAAATAAACACATGACATGACTTGAGAAACCAGTATGTATAAAAAAAAAATGAAATACAATTTGGTTTGTACAGGATTTTTCCGAGAGCGAAGGTCTGACAGAGGCTCGTCCAGATTTAACCAGGGTGTGCGCAGAGAAACATTCATCAATGGGGTAGGTTTAATAGTTATAATTTATGTAACAAGGTACTGAACCATAATTTTGTGTTCATTGTTTGGGTGAAAGTTTTTTATGCCCCCTTTTAAAAAAAAAGGGGGTATATTGTTTTTGGCCTGTCTGTCTGTCATTGTGTGTGTCTGTCCCAAAACTTTAACCTAGGTTAAAGTTTGGTCATAACTTTTGCAATATTGATCATAGCAACTTGATATTTGGCTGCATGTGTATCTCATGGAGCTGCACATTTTGAGTGGTGAAAGGTCAAGGTCATCCTTCAAGGTCAAAGGTCCAAAAAAAAATCAAAGCGGCGCAGAAGGTGGCATTGTGTTTCTGACAAACACATCTCTTGTTTAATAATGAATGATTTCAGTATTTTTAAAAGATTTTTTCCATATATTCTACTTGTAGTAAAATCTGTGTTCATTGTTTTTGAAAATCTTACATGAGTATTTTGACATTTCTAGACTTTCACCCTTGCCAATGAGTACTTTATCATGGTAGACAATGAAACATAGCCTTTAACACATGTATGGGAGTTTGTGTGTGTAGCATTCTATTGTATTCTTATAACTTTCGCATATGTAGCCATTCTTAATAAGATTTACATGTCATACTTTCTCATTTTTGTTATGGCATCATTTTTATTGCTTAAACAACATTTTTCATGTTGGTAATGACTTGAAAAAATTGCACGCTTTAATACCAGATTCCTGCCAGAATTTTAAATTTAAAGCTGCGTTTTACCTGCATTGTTAAGTGTTCATTAGGCATTTCACTCGTAGCGTATTTCTTCAATTGCTGCATAAAAACCATACGATGCAGACGACTGTTTCATGCAATTTCAGCAGTCGTCTTCTGCTCACTATGACTATCAGTCCTCCACTATATCTGTCCCACAATCTTCTGACTACAGCACATACAGGCCTAACCTCTATAAACACAAAGAGGTCGGTAACGCGCTATGGAAGGCCTTTTTTCCCGCCCTCTCACCCCTGGTTGTGAAATTGGACCATAGGACTTTGTGACGTTTGAGACATGAATTTGTGTCGGCTCATTATTTTGATATCTGATAGCTCAAGCTTATGCCTGAATTGTTTCATGTTAAACATGGTTACATTGTCAATATCTTAGTGTACTAGTTTTTATACCATACTTTTTGTATCAATACTAAACAAAACTTTGCGCATTACAAGATTTCTTTATCTGTTTATAAAGTCTTTGTAATACAAAATGAAAGAAGTAAAATTGGCAACCCTGAAACATTGTGACTTGCAAAGGGTCTGGAAGAAACAAGACTAATTGTACTAAAATAAGATGGTATATGGGGTATTGCTAATGACAATGATAGAAACATCTTTTTGGTACTTATAATGGTACTGATACAAACTCATTTTTAGCTCGGCTGTTTTTGAAGAAAACCCGAGGTATTGTCATAGCCAGCTCGTCCACCGTACGCAGCGTCCGAAAACTTTGACATAGGTCTTAACTTTTGCAATATTGAAGATAGCAACTTGATATTTGGCAGGCATGTGGATCTCATGGAGCTGCACATTTTGAGTGGTGAAAGGTCAAGGTCATCCTTCAATGTCAAAGGTCAAACAATTTTTTTTTTATTTTTTTTTTGGTTTTTCATGTGTGTCTCATGGACCTGCACATTTTGAGTGGTGAAAAGAAAAGGTCAAGGTCAATGAAGGTCAAAGGTCAAAAAAACAAAATCTAAACCTTTTTTTTTGGGGGGGGGGTTCATGTGTATCTCATGGACCTGCACATTTTGAGTGGTGAAAAGGTCAAGGTCAATAAAGGTCAAAGGTCAAAAAAACAAAATCCAAGCACCCACAGCCGAGCGTTGGCACCCTCTATGCGGTGCTCTTGTTTATTATTTATTTTCATTCTCCCAAAGGGGGAATATACTTTTTCCACACTGTCCGTCACTTAGTAAATGTGTCCTTACTTCCTGGTTTCCGCTCTCTTACACATCCAGTTTTTTTCTGATCCTCACCAAACTTTCTAAATAGGTTCATCAGCATAAGGCCAGGTTTAATAACCAAACAAATCCCACCTGGCACTTTGGAGTTATATAGCCATCCATCCAGATGCACAGAATAAAATTAATGTCTCAGCCACTACTTTGCTTTATATTGATGGATTTTAAAAATGTAAACAATCATAACAGTATGTGTCATGTGTACCCGTATTCTTACCTCAGAGGTCAAGGTCACACTGAGAGGTCAAATGTCAAATTTTGGACACAAAACAGCTTAAAAATTCCTGTCTCATATCTGTCTGATATTGATTGATTTTAAAATAACTTGGCACAAATGAAAACTTCTACAAGACAAGTTTTTATGCCCCGGTAGGGTGGCATATAGCAGTTGAACTGTCAGTCCGTCCGTCCGAAAACTTTAACGTTGGCCATAACTTTTGTAATATTGAAGATAGCAACTTGCTATTTGGCATGCATGTGTATCTCATGGAGCTGCACATTTTGAGTGGGGAAAGGTCAAGGTCATCCTTCAAGGTCAAAGGTAAAAAAATCCAATCCAAGGGAAGTAATAAGCTTTAAAGGCAGATAATTTCTATACCTGCCAAATGATAAATAGAAATTTTATTTCAAAGCGGCGCAGTAGGGGGCATTGCGTTTCTGACAAACACAACTCTTGTTGAATGCAATTCTTGTCTCCCTACCTTAAGGGTCAAGGTCACATTAAGAGGTCAAAAGTCAAATTAAGCCATAAAACTGCATGTCCGTACTGTAATTATGTCACTGATCATGGAATTTTAAAATAACTTACCACAAATGACCACCATGAGGAGATGGTGTGTCGCGTGTGCCACCTGTCTCCCTTCCTCAAAGGTGAAGGTCAAAAGTCAACTTTTGACATAAAACAGTTTGTTATTGCCATTTGTGCAGACAAAAGTGGAATATGGGGGCATCAATATCCTATTGACTCATATCTTGTGTATTCAATGCTTTGACACGGTTTGTTTACTCGTTTCTTTTAAAGGTTTAACTTCATAATCTCTCTGGAAATAATAATGTAAGGGCATCAAAATAATGTCATTTTACAGTAAAACAGAGATAATTCTTCATTATTTTCACTGTTAGTTTTCACAGTAAGAAAATGTGAATTACTATTTTTAATAGACCAAAACATTGATATAAACCACAGGAAAGCATAAAATAAGCCATACTTGGGCATGGATCTTTAACATTTATAATATGTTTCTGAAGGCTANCTTTTGGGAGCATCACCCGTCTCCGACGGTTTCTTGTTAGGTTTGTTTTAATAAGTCAAATCACCAAAGTTAATTCCAAGAATATGAAGGATTGTGGTCCAAATTCACAGAATATAGGAAAAAGCCTGCATAATTTTGGGTAAAGGATCCCGATTGGTTATTGGGCTGTTGGTGAACGGTTGTTTTCATTCATTTAACTGTCAATGTCTTATGCAATTTAAACCATCTTTCACTTGATCCTCACTCAAAAGTTAAGGATTACTACCAAATTTACCCAGTTGTTACCATGCTTGTGCAAACATTACAACGTTTTGGCATTGAGAAATAGACATATTTCTATATGAGGCTTTTTGGTCTGTGCAAATCTGAATCTTCAACTTTAGTCTTCGCATAAATATTGAACAAAATCAATGTTTGTGTAAAAAACTAAATGGCGGGGACCTTTCATTTCTTATGCACCACCCATTTAAAATATATGCGAGATTTTTGTGTCCCTCTTTGTTCTTCTAAATACAGGCACAATTTGTATTGACTATTTATGATTTTATTCTGTTAAATACAGGTATATAGGTGTTAACATTAAAATAAGTTTAATAAAGGTCATACCTTATGGAATATATGCTAAATGGATACTTGAATATTGGTACCTAATTAGAAACTGCACAATTCAATCACTTAAAATGGACAAAGTACACTGTGCGATGATTTTTCACAAAAACATTTCCCTGTCCATTCTCAGGGCCTCCCTACCCCTGCCATTTGTTAAGGCTGGCCTTATCCCTATTTGTATCATAATTAATGTGGTTAGGTTGTCACTGTTTATATTTACAGCTAAAGAACCCACCTTTATTTAGTTTTACAATTAAAGTTGTTATTGACAGATTGACTAGTATGATTATTAATAAAAAAAGATGCTTGTAAAAGGTATTGACAATTTTGTGAACACTGTATTTATTGATTTAACTCTTACAGTGCTGGAACCGGATTTTGAAGGCCTTTGCAAACAGTTTGGATCCAGATGAGACGCCACAGAACGTGGCGTCTCATCAGGATCCAAACTGTTTGCTATTCTGATAGTATTCTTTGAAAAAAAAATCGAAGAAAATGCTAATTTTATAAATTCAGCAGACGACATTTTAGCACACGACAAATTTCCCAGCATGCAAAGGGTTAAAAATGGTTATACTCACAAGCAATCCAGACAGTCATACCCTGATGTATGGATTTTGTTAAGTAATGGCTGATGCATGTAAATAGTTTTGGCTGTGGAATTAACATTCTCGCATGTTTTCCTCTGAGATGGCTACCCATTTGAAGCTTGGTGCCGGGATATTCGCGTATTCAAATTAAACAAATGTTGGCTAGAATATTATAGTTTTTAATAAACAATCATGTACTTAACCTGAAGAAAAGAATATTGCTAAATAAAATCACGCAATATTTTAGTACACTGGTCAGAAAAAAATAAAGATTGATTTGTATATGACTGATATTTTTGGAATGCTATAGGAAAGGTGGTTTTTAATCCGTTTAAATTTTGAATATTTTTAGAAATAGAATTTAATTGAATTCTTTAAATCAGCCTTAGTTGATTAACATGGTCTACTGTTTATTGCCAACAATATTAAGATATTCCAAAAGAAATCATTGAATAAGGAATTTCATGAATTTCAAGTGACCCTTTATTAATTATTATTTGGACCATGTTAGTTGGTGGCCTGCGTATATTTAAACTCAAATTTATATACCCCCTTAGCCTAGAAATAGGCTTCTTTATATAAACAGTAGATGGAAGGTGTTCTACATTTTTCATGTGCAACATTCAAACTTTTAAGCATTATTTCTTTTGCAGGCATTGTTTCTTATGATATAAAGTTATTCATGTGCAAATTCTATCATCCTATGTTTTAAATTACAAAAGTAATGCCTCCTTTTCAACTTGGAAATTCCATAACATGCAATGTCGGGAAGTATTCTTCGTCATTATTGTGACAAATTCTAGTTTTGCTTGAGTCTACCGGTATGTCTATTCTTTATTTTTGAGTCAAAGATCAGGTGGTTAATTAAGGGTCCTATATGAGTCGTGTTCTGAGAAAACTGGGCAAAATGCTTGTGCGTAAATTGTCATCCCAGATTAGCCTGTGAAGTCCGCAAAGGCTAATCAGGGAAGACAATTTCAGCTTTTATGAATATTTTCGTTTAAATGATGTCTCTTTAGCAAAAATCCAGTTTAGGCGGAAAGTGTCGTCCCCGATTAGCCTGTGCGGACTGCACAGGCTAATCTGGGATGACACTTTACGCACAAGCATTTTGCCCAGTTTTCTCAGAACACGCCACATATAATTAAAAAATGACTGTTTCTTACAGTTTCATCAAACAGTGAAGCAGCAGCAGGACTGTTGTAACCTTTATATTGCCTGTAGGTCAATGTTTGCCATTGTTCTTCCAGTCATACAATGACTACATGAAGGAGTTTGTTCATCACGCTCCTGTCCCAGCCCCCATGCCGCACTATCCACAGGTAAGTTGCATTAAATTTGTTTGTTGATTTATATTATTTCTTTCATCTTGTCTCAATTATCATTTGTTTTAGGCACACATTTTTTTTTATATGTACAATAAAAGTACACTTCAACAATTCAAAATGTACACTCAAATGTTTCAGACTAAGCAAAAGATTAGTTTATTGGTACTTTGTTAATTTGTAAACATTAAATTTGACTTAACATATTTATGAAAAAACACACACAAAAACCAAGCTTTAGATCATAATAAAGCTGAGAAATTACTGTAGACTACACTGGCAGTACAACTTATGAGAAAGTTCTTTTTAAAAAGATTTTGACATAACTTGCACATAGATCTACTAGATAGTCTTTTATCAGTGTAACTGAAAACAAGTATGGGATATTTGCACCACACAATGTAGTTCTGCACTCAACAACTTTCCTTCATAAACACATATCATAGGTTCCTGCTGGTATAATGTTTTATAGCCAATCTTTCATCCCCAGCCCACGGCGTACGCCATGGCTCCGATGGCACAGTACACATCCTATGACCACTCACGGGACTATCAGATGGCGGTTGCAGTCGCCGACTATCGCACACATTCCCCGCCCAGGACCAGAACTGAGAAACATACGGTATGAAAAGGGATCCAGGGCTTAACATTTAAGCCCCTTTCTGGGAAAACGGGGTTTAATGAATCAGTGATAACACTGTCCGCATAAACTGGTTTTTCGCTAAGAAGAGATCTCCTTTAAATGAAAAATACCATAAAAGCAGAAAGTGTCGTCCCTGGTTAGCCTGTGCGGTCTGCACAGGGTAATTCTGGGACGACACTTTACGCACATGCATTAAACCCCAAAGCTCGTTTATTTTATGTTTGCTATTTATGGGATTTGATTGGGACAAAGTTGTAGCCTTACAGAGGATTCTGATGCCAAATTCATAGAGTATTATAGTAACCTTGATGTTTGTTCTTCGTTCATAGCAGGAGATTAAAAGTCTTGGTTTGTCCGCTGGAAATCTAATTTGTTTGTTGTAAACTTTAGGTGTGAAAGTTATAACTTTGGCCCATCTTTCACAAACTATGGATAAACAAAATTTTCATAGAATATCAACACTGACAAAAGGCTGGGTTATTCCAAAATGTAGATTTTTATACCCCCTCATTAGCTCACCTGTCACGAAGTGACATGGTGAGCTTATGTGATCGTGTGATGTCCGGCGTCCGTCGTGCGTCCGTCAACAATTTGTTTGTGTAGACAGTAGAGGTCACAGTTTTCATCCAATCTTTATGAAATTTGGTCAGAATGTTTATCTTGATGAAATCTGGGTTGGGATTGTATTTGGGTCATCTGGGGTCAAAAACTAGGTCACTAGGTCAAATAATAGAAAAACCTTGTGTAGACAATAGAGGTCACAGTTTTCATCCAATCTTTATGAAATTTGGT
>VMBQ01003953.1:41948-91072 GCA_007657795.1 Dreissena rostriformis
AATATGGGTCATGCCAGGTAAAAAACTAGGTCATAGGGTCAATTAGTCCATTTTCAACAGCGCCACTTTGTCCGGACTCTTATTCAAATTGTATTCATCCGATCTTTACCAAACTTGGTCAGTAGTTGCATCTAGTTGATATCTAGGTCAAGTTCGAATATGGGTCATGTCGGGTCAAGAACTAGGTCATAGGGTCAATTAGTGCATTTTCAACGGCGGCACTTTGTCCGGACTCTAATTCAAATTGTATTCATCCGAAACTTTTAAACAACTTTTTATCCTGCGTCAAAGTGGTATGGGGGTATAAGTCACATTCAGTGACAAAGCTCTAGTTAGCTTTTATGGAAATTTTTATGCCCCCTTTCGAAGAAAAGGGGGTATATAGTTTTTGCACTGTCCATCAGGCTGTCAGGCTGTCAGGCTGTCGGTCTGTCACACTTTTCGTGTCCACTCTCTAATTCAAATAGTTTTCATTCGATCTTTACCAAACTTGGTCAGAAGTTGTATCCAGACAATATCTAGGTCAAGTTCGAATATGGGTCATGCCGGGTCAAAAACTAGGTCATGGGGTCACTTAGTGCATTTTAAGGATTTAGCATGGTGTCCGCTCTCTAATTGAAGTAGTTTTCATCCGGTCTCCACCAAATTTGGTCAGAAGTTGTGTCTAGGTCAAGTTCGAATATGGGTCATGTCAGGTCAAAAACTATGTCACGGGTTCACTTAGTGCATTTTAAGGATTTAGCATGGTGTGTCCGTCACACTCTTCGTGTCCGCTCTCTAATTCATATAGTTTTCATTCGATCTTCAACAAACTTACTCAGAAGTTGTATCTAGACAAAATCTAGGCCAAGTTCGAATATGGGTCATGCCAGATCAAAAACAAAGTCAGGGGGTCACTTAGTGCATTTTAAGGATTTAGCATGGTTTCCGCTCTCTAATTGAAGTAGTTTTCATCCGATCTTCACCAAATTTGGTCGGAAGTTTTGTCTAAATGCTATCTTATTTTAAATGTGGGTCATGCCCATGGGTCATGCTGGGTCAAAAACATTTTTTCTTCTCTATCTCTTTTTGTCTACTCCAAAGCAGTATGTTAATTCTGAAAATGTAAAAAATATTAATAAATAAAGAGGGTGATATATAGAAAACACAGTAGTTATTGTTAACAGCGAAAAAATATTCTACAAACTGCAGCAGATGACATATGTAACAAACAACAAAATTTAAATATTGAACACCTGTTATGCAGCAAACTAATAGTTTAATAAAATGTATGCGCTGTATTTCTCAAAAACATTTACACAGTTATACTTTTATGTAGTGACAAAGTTACAGTTGGGGGCATCCGTGTCCTGTGGACGCATTTCTTGTTTTTATTTCAAAGCGGCGCAGTAGGGGGCATTGTGTTTCTGACAAACACATCTTGTTCATTCAAAGTATGTGTAGCATGTATTTTATGGGTCAATTAACCCGAGTCTGTATGCTAATGGTTATATACTGAAAAGCTTTTACAGGACATAGTATGGGAACTAGGCACATGTATTTTATCCACTCTGTTACTCAAACAATTTTCATCGCTACAGGATATGATTATTGTTGTAAAATGTAGGTCAAGTTTGATAACCAGCCAATTTTGCAGCAGGCACTTGAAAGTTATTGCAATTTCTTTTATACAAAACATGTTAAATTTGCCATTTCCGCTTTCTTACTCATACAGTTTTCATACTTCCCGCAAATGTTTGCGGACATTAAATTTGAGTACAGTTTAATAACCTTCCAAATAGAGACAGGCACTTTAGTTTTATCGTCCTTTGTTGGTAAAAAAAAAATTGAAGTTTGACATTTCCGCTCTATAAACTCATTCACTTTTCACTGAATCTTCACCAACCTTTCCAGACATGCGGTCCATTTTTTACGAGGGCACATATTTCTGACCATGACCTTGTTCAAATGTGAAGTAGCCTTCTTATCAATAGAAATGCGTTCATGTATTCAATTTATATCTGTTTCAGAGTCGGGATGCATATGAGAAATATTCCAGCTCCAGCCGTTTTAGACCCTCAGGCGATGTATGTGCCACTAGATAAATTTGATGTCTATTATCTTTTTCATACAAGTGAAATGTTTTGAATGTGATTTTGGAATTTTACAGATTTTTTTTACTGACTATAAAAAGCTTCTTTGTGTGAAACTGCTGTCAACATTTTTTTAACAAAAATATTCAATCATTAAGATATTTTTTTGTTAAGTTAAGTTAGCATTTTATAACAGTAGATCACAGTTCATTGTAAATAAATAAGAATATGTGTTTGTCAAATTGTGGTTGGCTGATGTGGCTAGATAGGAAAATAAGCATCAACTGTGTATTTAGCAAAGACTTTAAGTTAAAGCCCTATAAACACTCATAATCAACGAATATTTCGTAAAATAAAGTTAATCCATAAACAATCAGTGTACCTTATCGCAAAAGCCAAAATTTCAACCCTTGATGTGGTCTGGTAACACAGATTTAACAAGATACAAAATGCTTGTTTTCATTTTTTGTGGAACAATATATTCAGCACGTGTTCATGTACAATGTAAGTGTTTGTGCCATATGAATAGATATCGTTGCGGGAAATTAGAATGGAATATAATGTCCCACAAAAAGTAAAAACAAGCATTTTTTGTATCTCGTTAAATCTATGTCACCAGACCACATCTGGCGTTGAAATTTTGGCTATTGGTATAAGGAACACTGCTTTTATGTGTTAACTGTATTTTACAAAATATTCATTTATTTTGAGTGTTAAAGACCCATTACTACTCAAAATCAACAAACATTTCGTACAATATTTCGTAAAATATAGTTAAAAAAACTAAAAATCAGTGTTCCATATAGCTATTGCCAAAATTTCAACGCCAGATGTGGTCTGGTAACATAGATGTTTGTAGATATAAAATGCATGTGTTTATTTTTTTGTAACACAATTAATTCCATTTTTATTTCCCGCAAATATATCTATTCATACAACACAAGAACACTAAAATGGTACCATGTTAGTGTTCATGTGTCGTTTGAATAGATATCAGTGCGGGAAATTAAAATGGCATTTTATTGTGACACAAAAAAAATTAAAAACATGCATTTTATATCTACAAACATCTATGTTACCAGACCACATCTGGCTTTGACATTTTGGCTTTTGCTATAAGGAACATTGATTTTTTATGAGGTTACTTTATTTTACGAAATACTTTACGAAATTTCCGTTGATTTTTTAGTATTAATGGGGCTTTAACAGTGTTGTTGCTAAATGAAATGGTAAAATCTACTGCACTTGTCACTGACGAAAAGAATGAAGGCCTACTTGGGTCAAGGACAATCACTTTATTCCTCCCAAGATACTGGGGGCATAAAAATACAGTAGATACAAAGCTCCAGCTAGGATTTGAAAAGGGTAGGGTAATAATTTGTCTAAGGGCACTCAAGCACACGCAGTCATATTAACCCTATGGCATATTTTGAATATAGTAAATTGTATGTGTTAAATTTGTATATATTTCATATTACAAGGGTTTTTCATTTGAAACATTGTTTCTACAGTTAAATAAATTTTCCTGTATTATAATGGGATCAGATCAAAAAAGGGCATGGTGGGGGTTCAAGAGGGCAGGGTGGGACTTTAGGGCAACAGGGTGCTGCGCCCCTCCATTAAGGTCTTGTTGGAGCACTGGTAGATGTTACGCAAGTGGTTGTTTGTGTAACATTTTAATAAATCTTCATTATTTAATATTTTTTATTCAGTATGACCGTGATGTGGAGGATTTCCTGCGTAGAACAACCGGTCATGCCCCACGGGCGCGTGAACACGAGCGGGAACGAAGCCGCGACCGCGAACATCGTCATAGAGACAGAGATCGAGAAGAGCGAGAGAGACAACGTGAACGACACAGAGAACGCAGATGATGTTGCTGTCGTTTCTCGGGCGATCTCGATCACGTATTCAGCGATTGTTTCCAATTTTGTAATGTGCTGGGTCTCAATTTTATGTTTTACACAGTGTACAATATTTTGTATTGTTTGTTTAGTTTTTTTGTTTTTCAGAAGAAATTTATATTTCAAAAATGTTTTGCTCTATCATATTTAATGTATTCATGCATAAAAGCTGCACCTTTTTGTCTTTGTTTGCATCTGTAATACATAAGACCACAAGTAAGAAATTGATATGTTTGCCATTTGTTCTAGATGTGACGATTGTTGGGCTAGGCGTCTGCATTGATGAAGTCTCAAAACTAAAACTTGATCCTTTTTCCCTGCATTTCCCAAAATCCAATAATGCATGTGTACATGTGTAAATAGTTTTGTATACCAACTTTATATCACCTACATAATTTTTTGTTCACTATTGCGTTGTATGTATCAAAGTATTTTCTGTTGCACCAGTTTTGTAAAATTGTCGAGTTCTATTATAAGATGCTTTTGTGTGTGAAGTACTTGTTTCTTATCCCTCTGAGCATATTTTATTACAGAAATTCATATTTTACTCATTTTTCATATTGTTCATCCATGTTTTAATTTTTTTTTAAATAGTAAGTACATTTTCACTATCAGTTATTGTTCCTTTTTTTTCATTGTGAAGTTGTACCATTTTGAAATGTCCATATTTGTCTTGTATAGCCACTTGATTATTTCAAATAACTGCAGTATTATATAAACTTTTCATCTTTTGAATTTGAACTAAATCCTTTTTGTAATTCTTTGTTTATTAATTGGGCATTTTTACTAGAGGTCAATATAATTTGCTTTAAAACTAACAACACCTGTCTTAGTTTTAACTCGGTTTTAGTTAATTAACACAAGTCAGTTTTAGATTATCATGTGTGTCAATATTAGTTTCTTTTTGCATGATGTAAAACCTTTAAAAGGTAATTTCATTACCATCTATCATTCATTTAATTTTGATACTGCAAATGTACATAAAACTTTCTCATTTAGATTTTACAGGGTGCCACATTGTTTATTAGGAGAAGTATCCGTAATGTATGTGTGGTCATTTTGTATGTGTTGTGCACAATTTTCTACAATGTAATATTTGATTTCAATCTTCAGATTCATATGATGATGTACATAATTATAAAGAAAAACAAATATACATTATGTGAAGAACTGGTGTTTGTTGTGCTGATAGTTTCATTTGCAATAACACAAGTTAACATTTTAAAATGGCTGCTTTAGTAAATTTGTCTAGGTTTGTTGAAATTCAAGTATGGTAATCTTTGGTACAGGTTGTTACACCATAGGTGGAGCAATATTGTTTTGATGTTGCCCGTCCCTCCTTCGTTCTGTCAGAAACGTGTTTGTGTTCCGAGCCATACCTTGCAACTGCTTGGGCCGATTTCATTGAAACTTTGAGTATAAAATGCTGTGGCAATCCATTTGCAAATAACAGGGTTATTGCTCTTGTTATGCCCTCTTCTTCGAAGAAGAGGGGATATATTGTTTTTGGCCTGTCTGTTATTCTGTGTGTCTGTCACAAAACTTTAACCTTGGTCATAACTTTTGCAATATTGAAGATAGCAACTTGATATTTTGCATGCATGTGTATCTCATGGAGCTGCACATTTTGAGTGGTGAAAGGTCAAGGTCATCCTTGTCAAGTCAAGTCAAGTACAGACTGGGGGACATTAAAACAATTAGGGCTATAACTCTTATTTAAGAAAGGTAAGAGTTATGGTTCTTCAATTCTCCTCATTACTATCTATGCACCCTTGAAGTTTCATGTTAAAATCTTGTATCTGATTTAGCCTTAAAAAGTTTCGTCATACAAAAGCAACGGCACTTACTCTTATAATATATATATTATAAGAAAGTGTAGTTATGGTTCGTGTGAATTGATATCTATACACCCATGAAGTTTCATGTTGAAATCTTATATTGTTTCTGAGATACAGCCCTGAAAAGTTTGTGACAGACAGACAACACAAAAACTATATCCCTCTGATTTTGGCGGGGGAAAAATAAGCAAAAACTTTTGTGTCTGGAGCCACTTCTCTAAAACTGCTTTGGCAGATTTCATTTAAACTTGGTATGAGTGTATATATGGATATCCTTTGCACACCTGTAACGTATTAGAACGTACACGTTTTTTCTCTCCTCAAAACCGGGGCGATTTTTACAGTGAACGACTACAACGTTATAGAACGCATACAAATTTCGTTGTTTCAAAACCTGACCCCTATTAAGCGTAGGAACCCTGACACTTTTTTCTTAAAAATACAATTATCAATGTTTGTAAATGAACTGAAACTTAATCAAAGACAACAATTAAAATAAGACTGCGACGTTCGAATTTTCAATATACAGTCTGTTTACTATTAACTTGTCAAATAAAGTGTCGACCAATTATGGTTAATAATTGAGAGTTTAGATCAATAAATATTTAAATGCTCAAAATTCATCTTAAAAAAGCAAATGAGTGGTATTTTGAAAACAATGATTTTCTGTCATGTTTGTGGTATAAACTTTAGAAAGTTCTGCATTTCGAATGTTTATATGACAACGTTTTGGCAAAAAAGATCAAATCATACAACAGATCATGTGTAATATTGTTTATTGATCTGTAATAATTTTTTCAAAAATACGTTACAGAGGTTTATTTGCTATTGACAAAGTTTGTGAAAATACGTTACAGTTCTTCTTAGTATTCTCATGCACTTCATTTTTCAGTTGTATAAAAGCGTAAAAATACGGTAGAAACCGCTATGGGGCATCCCTTTCTAAAACAAATTATAACGTATTTAAGCAGATAATTGTTTGACGATAAACAACTCGAGGGGTGAACGGAAGACTGTTGTAACTCATATTAAATAAAGAAAGACATACTGCAGTTTTCTGTTCAGCCCTCGAACTGTGAAGGGTAAAAACGAATTTTAGGCCCGATTTTTGTTGTGAACCTAAAAGGGTATTTTAAACCAGATGTGTTTGTGAAACACTATGTCCCCTTTTGAGCGATTTTGACCCTTATATTTTACCTTTGACCTTGAAGGATGATATTGACCTGACTTTTCACCACTCAAAATGTGCAGCTCTATGAGATACACGTGCATGCCAAATATCATGTTGAATATTGCAAACGTAATGGCAAAAATGAGCGATTTAGACCCAAATATTTGACCTTTGACCTTGAAGGATGACCATGACCTTTCAGCACTCAAAATGTGCAGCTCCATGAGATACACATGCATGCCAAATATCAAGTTGCTATCTTCAATATTGCGAAAGTTATGGCCAATGTTAAAGTTTGTGCAAACCAACAAACAAACAAACAGGGCAAAAACAATACTAAGTATGTTCCCCAGTATAGACTGGGGGACATAAACACGCAAAAATCCGTTACAGTATTGAAAATTGTGAAAAACGTGCACGTTTAACAATGTTTTAGGTGTTACATTTAAAAAAAGCTCCGGTTCTGAGAAGAGAAAAATTGTATTCGTTTCAATACGCTACAGCGTTTCGCTGCAAAAATCGACCAGGTGCCTAAAGGATATAAGAAGATGATGCATATCAAATTGCAACTCAACTCATTTTTCAATAACTGAGTAATGGCCCTTTTTATGTTGTCACCCTTTTTTTCTTAAAAAATATCTTTTTATAACCTTTTACAAGGTACATACAATTTAAACTTGGTGGCAAGTATATACACACCATTATTTATGTTTGATACAGTGTTTGATTTTGAAAGGATTATAAATGTGTCAGCAGATTAGTGGGGTTTTCCAAAAGGTTGCTTTTCTGGGATACACATACACTTTATTGTCAAAGTCAGCATGTCAGAGCTCCAGCTTCCATATGAAATGCAGGATTTTTGAAGACCAAATTTCAACCTTGATGGGAAAGTGTGTTGGATTGAATTGTCAAAACTCTTTATGATCAGGTCCAAAGCTGTTATTGGAAGCATTTGACACATTCAGTGTACCCTGTCCTGTAGGAAATAATGAAAAGAAACACCGTGTTTACCAGCTGTACATGTAGCCTGTTTTTTTACTAAAAGCGCTTCACCTCTGTACATACATGTTCTATTGATAAATTAACTAATTACAAAATGTTAATTCTGTTTAGTCACGGCTTTCAATATAAAATTGAACAGATATTACTACAGAACGCAATAAAATCTTTTCATTAATACAGCAGAATATGTGTCATACATTGGAATCAAAATATTTTTTTTGCATAGTATCAGTCAATTTCTTTGTCATTTTCCAAATCATTGCTTATTTGCCAATAAAAATAAATGCATGTTAAAGACTCAATAATTAAAACTCTGCAAGTATAGTCAAGAGTTCCTTTTGCAGGATATTCTTCATGAACTTGGTAAGTTTTTTGCTTTATATTTTACAGACTGTACCTTTTGGATTTGTAAAAATTGCACGATGAACCATGAAATTGTGAAAAATTAAACATGATTAATATGATTATAAATAACAGTATTCCTATTGTTAATTAGTGCACTTTTAACTGCATTGAAAAAATTATATTATTAAGTGCTACGGAATAATATCTCTATATAATAAAATCAATAAACCAATTGAGTTTATTGGAAAAATATATTTTTTTGTGTGGTAATATTTGTCCAATTTTTGGGAAAATGTTACTTTTTGTCATTGGGAAACAGCCTGTAAGAGGCTGTAATATGGGGCTATTGCCTTGTATTTCATTCTTTCAACAAATGTAAGTTCAAACAAGATGTGTGTGAAACACTATGTCCCCTTTTGAGCGATTTTGACCCATATATTTGACCTTTGATCATGAAGGATGATCTTGACCTTTCACCAATCAAAATGTGAAGCTCCATGAGATACACATGCATGCCAATATCAAGTTGCTATCTTCAATATTGCAAAAGTTATGGCCAATGTTAAAGTTTGACGCAAACGAACCAACAAACAAACCAACAAACAGACAGGGCAAAAAAAATATGTCCCCCAGTATAGACTGGGGAACATAAAAAATACTTGAGTAAGTTATAACAAATACTTGGTCTTCCTGAAGTAAATGTATCTTTAAAGGCAATGGACAGACAGACAGAACGTTATATTAAACAAGAGATGTGTTTGTCAGAAACACAATGCCCCCTACTGCGCCGCTTAGATTTTTTTCTTTTTTTGACCTTTGACCTTGAAGGATGACCTTGACCTTTCACCACTCAAAAGTGCAGCTCCATGAGATACACATGCATGCCAAATATCAAGTTGCTATGATCAATATTGCAAAAGTTATGACCATTTTTCGAAACCTAAACGCAAAGTGTGACGGAATTTCAGAAGGACAGACAGACGGACAGTGCGATCACTATATGCCCACCTTCGGGGGGCATAAAAATGTCAAAAGAATACACAACTATGTCATATAGTGGCTAAGTGCATACAATTGATATGACATTTAACATATATATTCAATTCAAAGCAATATACAAGTATTTTGCTGTACTAAATTTGCACATAGTGCAAGAAAACAAACAAAACTACACGTTCTTCTGTACCTCAGCTTACAGTGTGTACATAACCAACACAGTTCTCTGTATTCTGGGGTCTGAACACTGACATAAAATGTCATGTAACATTGTTCACCAAAAACAGTTGTCCAATAGACTCCAGTGTATATCCGAAGTGTTCACCCTCCTTTTGGTTTGTAACACTCTGGCACGTAGGCAAGTCCAAGATTCACAGTAATGTCATGCAGTAGGATAGTCTGTACCAATATACACACAGAGTCACTATGTAGTAATGTACCAATATACACACAGAGTCACTATGTACCAATATACACACAGAGTCACAAGCAAAGATTGCCGAGATCTTGCGATGTTAAACTGAGCCAAAAAAGAAACTGAGTCTTATCAATGTAAACATATATATATATATATATATATATATATATATATATATATATATGAGGTGCGCTGTGTGAAAAGAGGGTTTAAGGCATGTACTTTAAGTATTGTCCCAGATTAGCCTATGCAGTCTGCATGTGCAGTCTTTATGAAAATCCTGTTTAGGCGGAAAGTGTTGTCCCTGATTAGCCTGTCACGGCTGTGCATACTGCACAAGCTAATCTGAGACGAAACTTAACGCACATGCACTTAACCCCCTTTTCACAGAGCGCAACTCAAATATTTTTTTAATTCATGAATAGATTATACAGAAATCTATTAGCGTATAAATGTATATTTTAATCTACTTGCTTCATCTGGTAAATTATGCAAAGCATAAACAATTGTGCAATAACCAAGTGTTATCCGTGTCTTCTCATGAAATGTTTTCATAAACTAACTCAAACTACCATGTCAGTTGCATTTGAGATAAACGTTTAAAATTTCCACAAGTATTACCATGACCAATTGGGTTTTACTTCATATAAAAGCTCCTTTTTTTTAGTTCACTCTACCATATTTGTGTCGTGTTCTGAGATAGCTGGGCAAAATGCTTGTGCGTAAAGTGTCATCCCAGATTAGCCTGTGCAGTCCGCACAGGCTAATCAGGGACGTCACTTTCCGCCTAAATTGAATTTTCGCTAAGAAGACTTCATTTAAACGAAAAATGTCAGAAAGTGTCGTCCCTGATTAGCCTATGCGGACTGCACAGGCTAATCTGGGATTTTACGCACATGCATTATGCCCAGTTTTCTCAGAACACGACACATTTTTCAACTTTTGCCATGCAGCTCCCTAGAAGGGACTGTACATATCCAATATTCCTGCTCTATGTTTCAACAGATAAGCAACCCATCAACACTCACTCCATATTATACATCAGCTCCTTTTACTCAATCTTAAACTGTACATCCATTTTAGACGAAGCATTGCTTCTAATAGTTTTCATTGTTCCCCAAAATGGAACACTTTAAGTACACTTTTTGTCAGGAATTAAAAAAAAATCGAATGATGAACACTGGGTTTACATGTATATACATACACAACACTTAAATGTCACATGGTATGGTAAATGGTTGAAAGTTTCAGGTGTGAAACTCAGCTCAGCTGTTGTCGTGGTTACTTAATGTCACAAGATTGCCGGGTGTTACATAGTCACCTATCATAAACTGACTGCTGATCGGGTAAGTTGTGATTCCCCCAGTGATCACGTTCTGAAAATAGACAAAATACCTGTCAAATATCAATCATCTTTATATCTAAGAAATGTATGCAAAATGTATCACACCAAGTCTGAAACTTGAATGTTTATAACTGTAAACAGTTTATGTACTAAAAATTCAAGTACAATCAAACAGGATGATAGCCCTAATAATAATCATTGAGTGGTTTTAACAAAAGTTGAAGTAAACCTGTATTGTATGACACTCATGTGACTAAAATGACTTATTACCGGTACCAATTAAGGTTTTCACAAGTAACTGTTGGGAAATCATCTTTTAAGGAGGTTCAAAAGGAACCATAACTTTATGTTTGTGTTTGAACAAAATATTTGAATATTGCATATCAAGCTAAGTGTATCATTTAGAGCCATATCACAACAAAGTTTACATATGCAAAAATGGACAAAGTCTTAGTTGCATTCATAATTACATTAATTGACATTTAAATCAGGGAAACAAGACACCTGGTAACGTCAAGAACCCAGGTTTTCAATGTTTAAGGTATAAATATAAATATTTGTGCAATCCCACGCTAGTTTGCATGTAAGCTACCTACACACAAACTTTCATCCCTCACTGTCTTCATCACTCATTGCAGTTCATGTCGCCAATAATAAAACCATCAATACCTCCATCTATATTATTTAATCTACTTAACTTTCTGCTGGTATAATTTAATCAGCACAAAAGACTTATTTTGAAATGTTAATAACGTTTTTGATAATTTTGATAAAGTTTCACTTCTTACTTTTGTGATAATACTCTTATATATACAGTCAGAATTGTACTTTTGTAGATTCCATGGAAAGATGCAAGAATTCATGCTTTCTTATCTCAAGTCACTCCTTTTTACGTGTACAGGTTAAATGGGCTTCATTTATTTCTATCTCTGTGACTGCAGACTAAAGTCAGAAAACAGAAGGTGAAAATAGGCAAATCAATGAATAAATGCACGTACAAACCTGAGGTTGTGAGTTGATGAAGTTGATGGGACTGATTCCGCCGCCGACAGAAGTCCGGTTGTTTGAGCTGTTCACGGCGAGGTTTAGTACACTTGGAATGCTACCAGGGTTGATGGGAGCACCAGCTGTGATAGACAATCAAAAGAATTGCAATTATTATGTTAACTCAGAGCATCCATCAAAATGCACAAAATAATCATTTCGATCGTAGAGTCAAATTTTTGTCTCTGCCTAACATTTCAATTTCAGATAAAGGGGTCTCTCTGCCTATTGCAGCCAAACGAGAGAATTTTAAAGTGGCGATAAAATATTCATTGATTTCAAATGGCTACATAACTGTTCATTGCTATTAACAGTGAACAGTACCAACTAGTCACAAAATAAGTCAATAAAAGGTCTGGGTTACATTGATCGTTGTATTAATTACTTGAACGAATTATGGCACAGAAAATAATGGATACAACAAGAAACATGGCATTGATAATTCAAGGGCAATACCAGTAATTAACCCTTTGAGCACTGGAACCGAATTTTGAAGGCCTTTGCAAACAGTTTGGATCCAGATGAGACGCCACAGAACGTGGCGTCTCATCAGGATCCAAACTGTTTGCTATTCTGATAGTATTCTTGGAAAAAAAAATCGAAGAAAATGCTGATTTTAGAAATTGAGCAGACAATATTTTAGCAGACGACAAATTTCCCAGCATGCAAAGGGTTAAGAAGAGCTTCAGGCAATCAGGTTGAATATCAAACTTGGTCGAGATATTATGCTCATAAATATTGTCATCAAGTTTGATGATCATGCAATTAAAGTTTCTTGTGTTCCCAAACTACGCCCGGTTAAGTATAAAAAATGTGTCAGCTTTTACAAACAAGATGTGATCACAAAAACTCACAATGAGCATGTTGTGCCCAGGTGAGTTAACTAATTGTTTGTGTCATAACACAAAGACAACATAGTCTAAGTAGTGGATACTCACATATCTGTATATTGTTGGATACAAAGACAACATAGTCTAAGTAGTGGATACTCACATATCTGTATATAGTTGGATTGCATTTGAGCCTGGCCAGTAAGGTGCTGTAGAGAGTTGGAGTCCCCAAGGCCCCCATTGAGAAGGGATCCATTCAGCCCAGCCGTCGTGTAATTCTGACCTGTACACCAAAGAAACCAGCTTTTTCCCATGCATTTTTTTAGGATAATAAATAATAGACATTTGTATTCAAATATTTTGTATGGTGTTAATGTTATATGCATTGAAACAGAAAATTTGCTTTTTCTTATTACTTTAAGAAAGTTTTACAAAACATTTTTTTTTTTAATTTAATTATTATTTTTATTTATTATTTATTAGCCGCTTGATTTTGACTTTTTGACATGAAAGTGGCAATGTAATTAACAATTGATAAAAAAAAATAGTATTTATCATGCTCATGTTCCAAAAACCAGCAAATTCAAACATATAACTGTTTTCAACTAAAATTCTCACTGGCATAACAGTCTTAATAAGTAAGCATCCAGAATTCCCACCGGTCATAAATGTGTTCCAGTACGCGTCACTCGGGGATTGAGTCTGGGTCCCTGGTTGGGTGGCCGGCGCCTGGCCCGTGTAGCGGAAAAATGGATTCTTAAGATCTAAACTGTTCTGTGAGACACTGCTGGTTCCAGGAATGTTCAACTCTATGTCAACATCGTAACTTTGTCTGCAAACATGACATACAAATGATAATTATAGTTTCGAACTACACTATGATGAATGTTTTTTTTTTCAACAGAAAAAGAAACATTTTGCAGCAAATAGGCTTTTCTAAACATAGTGTTGGCACATTTTAAGAACATTTCTTGCTAAACTGGCTTCATTCAATGTTAATATGTACTTAATTATATTACAGTGGAATTTAGCTTATTCAACAACACCATAACAATATCAGTTTATACAATGATCCCATTCTTAGGAAAAAATATAAGAGAATGTCGCTAAGATAAGTCTCATGGAGACTGCATGATGTGAAAATATTGAGGGAATGCTGCCGTATTACAGGCAAAACTATAGCAAGAAACAGACCTTACTTTTATAGCTAGCATTCAAGCTACTATATAAGCCGTCCCCACAGGCTAATCAGGGACGATACTTTCCAACTCTACTGGATTTTAATTCAGAGGAAACTCCCTTT
The DNA here is from genome assembly GCA_007657795.1 of Dreissena rostriformis. Lineage (NCBI taxonomy): Eukaryota > Metazoa > Mollusca > Bivalvia > Myida > Dreissenidae > Dreissena > Dreissena rostriformis. Next base: position 56,217 of record VMBQ01003953.1, read on the forward strand.
AATGAAAAATTCAATAAAAGTGGAAAGTGCTGCAGAATGCACAATGTAATCTGGGACAACACTTTACACACATGCATTAAGCCCCATTTTCCCAGAACGAGGCAATATGTTTCTTACCTTTTGTTACACCTGAGTAGCACCTTCCCAGAGAGCACCTGACCCTCTTTGACGAGCACAGGGGTCTGCAGGAGACACCGCACCTGGTACCAGTGGGTCAGCGTCTCGGTGGGACTGGTTGACAACCACACATGGGTCCTGAAAATACAACACTGTTCATATGACATCAACACACACGGGTGCTTGAAATGGAGCAGTTCTCATAGGGCATGAAAGCCATTTTGTTAATGCTTTTAGTTGATTTATCAGTGTTTTTCTTTATAAACAACATAGCTACACATAGTTAAGGATGCATATATGAGAACAGTTTTCTGGAAACGTTGAAAATGGACAAATAAAGAATGATTTTGATTGTTACCCATTTTGTTAAAAAATTATCAAGAGATTCTTTTTTTATAACTACAGGTTTTAAATAATATACATCATTTACACAACGCATGTGTGAAATGCGATGCCTTGGTCATTCTCAAACATCTACAAACAACTGTTAACGAATGCATGTCAGACAAGCCAGACATATAAAACGGGGAATTATTGCTATAAACCGGGTATGATTGCTAAATTGCTTTAGAGGGAGAAAATACCCTAAGCCCTTTTACTAGATTCACAATAACCCTTAGTTTTTAAATTAGATCAGGTTAATAAGGAAAAAATCCCTGAGGAGGTTCGTTTATTGATAATCCTCAATCAATATCGTAACAATTATAAAGCATTTTTAACGCTTTGTTAATACTTTAGCTAACACATGTATTACCAACAAAAGGTTTAGCTACAAGATAAGATTCAAAATGCTGCATGGTGAAGTGGAAGTGAGCTGAAAGATAGAAAGCGATTGCTGGAATGAAGAACATGTTAACCAGGCATTCAATATGATTAAGACAACATCACTTCCTTGGAAGGTCTAGCTTTGTATTAACTTAACTGCATTCTTCCAAGATGAATGTGGATAATTATGCTATGGAGGAATCACATCTAAGGTCAACCGGAACTTACACAGTTCCCAGGAAGGCCACGTCAAACCAGAATGCCAGCCCGTGTACCAGACCTGTCTGATGTATATTGAACGTACACGGGATTTCTATTACATGGAGATCTGTCTCATCTGCCGTCAAGAAATCCACTGTGTGCTTCACTGACTTCGATAAACACATCCGTATGTCGAAAGTGTCCTGTAAACACGATGTGGGAATGCGGTTAAAAGTCAAACAACGTTAATTAAGAGGAAAAAAATTAAGTATAATGAAGATAAACTGCACATACACTTAATTGTATTGTGGCTATTAGCAACAAGAGTGAACTTGACCTTTGAACTAGTGACCCTAATTTCAATAGGGGTCATCTACTTTCCAAGGCCAAGGCACATGTGAAGTATCAAGCCAATCGGTCAATTCGTTGACAAGTAATTGATCGGAAACCAGTTTCACACTTTTTGTGACAGTGACCCCTGACCTAGTGACCCCAATTTCAATAGGGGTCATCTATTGTTCATGGCCAATGCACATGTGAAGTATCAAGCCAATCGGTCAATTCGTTGACAAGTTATTGATCGGAAATGATTTTCACTTATTTTTACAGTGACCTTTGACCTAGTGACCCCAATTTCAATAGGGGTCATCTACTGTCCAAGGCCAATGCACATGTGAAGTACCAAGCCCATCGGTCAATTGGTTCACAAGTTATTGATCGGAAAACAAACTGGTCTACATACAGACCAATCGCCCGACCAACATCCAGCAAAACAATATACTCCCTCTTCTTCGAAGGGGGGTATAAAAATAGGTTCCCTTAATAAGTCACAATTATTATATAACTTACGGGTGTTTTTTCTGGCCATTTTGGAAAGACACTTTTTTTGTTAAATTGGGAATTATTTTTACCGTTTCACTTTGGGAATTGGTCCGTTTAACACCAGGTAAAGGTCTGACTATTAATTCTCAGTCTGATTCCACAAACTGATCAAAATTTTGAACAAGTGAAATCAAAAGTGCATTAAACCTTAATTAAAATGTAACATTTTGGGGAAAAAAGGAAGTAAATTACCATGGGCTGCTTTAAATACTAATTCACAACCTCATGATAAACTCATTAAGTTGATCATAATTATCAGTTTCAGTTTTTCCCAAATGTGACACAGTGCTTTATTTAATGAAGGAGTTTTATAACACTAAGGGCTGCTGAAAGAAATCTTACCACCATATCTTCTTACTATAGAATTATTTAAACCAAATTATTTTAAAGGCAAGAACAAAAGTGTCTCCACACTAGTATGGGCTGCTTTAAGTACTTTACACAGCCTCATCTCTCAGACTGATGAAGAAAAGGTTTGGACAGAAAAGAATTCACCCTAAATTAGGAAACCAAATCGCTTTAAAAGGAAGGAAAGAAATGGGCTTGATACCACTATGTGCAGATATAAGTTTTCTACAGACTTGCAAAGCCTCATCCCTAAGACTGGTGATTATGAGCTTTTGATATTATATAATAAGCCCAAAGTATGATCTCAAAGCCTCTTCCCTAAGACTGGTGACTATGAGCTTTTGATATTATATAATAAGCCCAAAGTATGATCTCAAAGCCTCTTCCCTAAGACTGGTGACTATGAGCTTTTGATATTATATAATAAGCCCAAAGTATGATCTCAAAGCCTCTTCCCTAAGACTGGTGACTATGAGCTTTTGATATTATATAATAAGCCCAAAGTATGATCTCAAAGCCTCTTCCCTAAGACTGGTGACTATGAGCTTTTGATATTATATAATAAGCCCAAAGTATGATCTCAAAGCCTCTTCCCTAAGACTGGTGACTATGAGCTTTTGATATTATATAATAAGCCCAAAGTATGATCTCAAAGCCTCTTCCCTAAGACTGGTGACTATGAGCTTTTGATATTATATAATAAGCCCAAAGTATGATCTCAAAGCCTCTTCCCTAAGACTGGTGACTATGAGCTTTTGATATTATATAATAAGCCCAAAGTATGATCTCAAAGCCTCTTCCCTAAGACTGGTGACTATGAGCTTTTGATATTATATAATAAGCCCAAAGTATGATCTCAAAGCCTCTTCCCTAAGACTGGTGACTATGAGCTTTTGATATTATATAATAAGCCCAAAGTATGATCTCAAAGCCTCTTCCCTAAGACTGGTGACTATGAGCTTTTGATATTATATAATAAGCCCAAAGTATGATCTCAAAGCCTCTTCCCTAAGACTGGTGACTATGAGCTTTTGATATTATATAATAAGCCCAAAGTATGATCTCAAAGCCTCTTCCCTAAGACTGGTGACTATGAGCTTTTGATATTATATAATAAGCCCAAAGTATGATCTCAAAGCCTCTTCCCTAAGACTGGTGACTATGAGCTTTTGATATTATATAATAAGCCCAAAGTATGATCTCAAAGCCTCTTCCCTAAGACTGGTGACTATGAGCTTTTGATATTATATAATAAGCCCAAAGTATGATCTCAAAGCCTCTTCCCTAAGACTGGTGACTATGAGCTTTTGATATTATATAATAAGCCCAAAGTATGATCTCAAAGCCTCTTCCCTAAGACTGGTGACTATGAGCTTTTGATATTATATAATAAGCCCAAAGTATGATCTCAAAGCCTCTTCCCTAAGACTGGTGACTATGAGCTTTTGATATTATATAATAAGCCCAAAGTATGATCTCAAAGCCTCTTCCCTAAGACTGGTGACTATGAGCTTTTGATATTATATAATAAGCCCAAAGTATGATCTCAAAGCCTCTTCCCTAAGACTGGTGACTATGAGCTTTTGATATTATNTTTCAAATTGCTTAGGCAGAATCTACCAGTGTAATATGCGGAGTGATTTCGCGAGCCGCGGATATTTCGGGCTGCTTATAAAAGACGTCCGCGGAATCGGACGAACCCCTCTCTCCCCCCAATGTTTTTTTACGAATTTACGCGAATCTCAGAAATGACCTCTGAGACAACCCGATCCGCGGAAATCCGCGGATCCGCGGAAAAATCACACCCCTGCTGATTATTAAAGGTATGAAAGAAATGGGCTACACACCACTATGGGCTGCTTCAAGTACTTTTGCACTGCCTTTTCCCTCAGACTGGTGATTTTGAGGTTTTGACATTATAGAATTATCCCAACATATGATCCCAAAGCATTATAATATGCAGGAAAGACATCAGCTACACACCACTATGGGCTGTTTAAAGTACTCTTTCACTGCCTCATCCCTGAGGCTGGTGAGGTTGATGCCATGGAAGGACTCCTGGTACCAGAAGTTGGCCTTGGTAAACTGCTCCATGTAGAGGGCCTCATCTGTGAACGGGGCCACATGAAGGTCACCCTGGGACGGGTACATCTTACCTGGGAACATAAAAGGAGTCTGGACTGACAGTCACTCAATAAATTTATTAAAAACTTGCACATTCAAGTAACAATAATGGCTGCAAGAATACCCAGGTAGTTTCCCAAAAGTCTCTGATGTTTAACGATCATTGCTAATCAACTGCGGATGAATTTAAAAGTAGTAATATAAAACCACATACATCTATCAAAACAGTTAGAATGAACCAGAGACACGTTTCCAAATAACATGTTTAATCCATACAATCTTTTGACAATTAGGCAGAAATTTTAACACAGATCAACAAAACAAAAATGCTGAACTATTTCTCTGCTTCAAAGTTTATTTGTTTGGTAGAAAATGGTGGTACAAAAAAACATCAACAACAGCCAGTATAAAGGCTTACCTGTCTTAGGTTTGAGCCATTTCTTGGCATGCAGGAAGCTCTCGAGCATTCTCTCGTTAAAGAGCATGTAGCCCATGGGCTCGGAGATGATGGTGTCCACTTTCTCAGGTAGTGTGACCTCCTCCACCTTGCCTGGGATCACAATGATCTTGTCCTGCAGCTTGTTGTGGCGAACCAGTTGCTGGAAAACATAGGTAGCAGTTTTGTCATTTGTTTATGAAACCAAATCGCTATTAAAGGCAGGAAAGAAATTGTCTAGACACCACTATGGGCTGCTCCAAGTACTCTTGCACTGCCTATTCAATTAGACTGGTGATTATGAGGTCTTGACATTATATAATCCTGTTCAGTTGCTGCCAAAACATAGGTTGCAGTTTTGTCGTTAGGTTAACCCCGTTACCGCTTATATACCCATTTTGATTTGTTTGAAGTCACTTAGACAATCAAATTAAATTAAGGACCTGTCTTAATAGCTTCAAGTTTTAAAGGCTTGATTTCTAACCCTAAAATACTGATGAGCAGCAAACAGCATTAAACCTGAACTCGCCGGCTGTTCTGGTTTCATGCAGGTTAAATATAGCAATTTTCACTTTTTTCTGAGTGGGAAAGGGTTTATTGTTCGTTTTGGTTGGGAAAATGAAAAAAATGAGGTTTGGAATAAAACTAAAATTGAGAAAATTATCTTTTTGTTCCCTCCGCTGCCAATTTACCAACAATAATAAAATAAATCGTTGGAAACAATTTGAATGAAACCCAATAGAAATAACAAAAAGTTTTACATTGGTTAGACCCAGTAAAAACCAAATGTGGTTGTAACAACACACAAATTTTGCAAATAAAATCCGCAACATTGAAAACATTTTGGTCTATTTAGCATGCCCAAAATTAACTTTACTTGTACTTCCAAAAAATGGTAAATGATTGTGTTTATAAAATTCTTAAACGCATTTAACGTTAATATTGGCAAGATTTCACTTACAAAAAAAGAAATCCTCATTACCGGTATATTGGATTATTTGGAAAAAAAATTAATGGAAAGTAAGAAATATCTGATTGATCATCTTTTCAGCTATGTACGCATATTTGTTGATGTTAAAAAAATAAAAAAAATTAATGTGTCAGCATGCAAGATATTGTGTTTACTAATGAATGCTTATAATGTGATTTGTTCTAAAGCTGTTACTTAATGCTCAAACTTTGTTGTATATTTCCTGTGGTAACAGTAGTTAAAACCTTAAATTTATAATACCTGAACCTTTGTGTTTGTTTTGCAAGTCATACAGCATATTAAATAGAGTTGTGATTAACCCTCAGCTTGAATAAGTTGATGATCTTTTTCATACTTGTTGTATCCCAATCTTATCATTCTCGTCACTTATGTACATTATGATGATATCTTTAGTAGTCATTAAACAAAATAAAATATTTTAAGCTTAAATTGTAGATGCAAATGTTCAACGTAAAATTGTACCTCACAATATTCTGCCATGTTACTGGCCTCGATGGCGTAAACCCTGCGTGCTCCCGCTTGAATGGCAAAAAATGACAAGATCCCTGACCCTGCCCCCACGTCCAACACAACCTGCAAAACATAGAGGTCTGTGTGAATTGTGCAGTATATACGTGTCAATCAAGGTCTGGACCTCCTGTTTGAATTGTCTTTAAGATACTTGCCCATTAAGAATCAACTTCATAAATAGACAATAATTTTGTTTAATACACATGTTTCCTAAAGTCACTACTGTATGAAGATTTCATCCAAAGTATAATAACTCAAATTATCAAATATACTGCAAATATTTCTTATATTTATAGTTTCGAAAAATAAGACAATATGCAAATTCAACAAGAGATGTGTTCGTCAGAAACACAATGCCCGTGTGTTTTCGTGGTTTATTTACAGGTCGCCTCAGCGTCTTCACGACAACAAGCATGTGTTGACCTGCAAAATGCAATGCCCCCTATTGCCCTGCTTTGAAATAAAATTTCAATATATCATTTGGCAGGTTTATAAATATCTCCCTTTAAAGCTTATTAAGCCAAACAAAACAAATTGTGTGTTTCGGGTACCCCGACCCTACAGACGATTTTGGTCCCGACCCTACTTTTTTTTTCGTCTTGTATATAACAAGAAAAAACGATCTCGGAAACAAAAAGTGCCGGAAAATAACCGCACATTTGCCGCTTCCGCTTTCGTTATCAATCATCCGATTTTACTCTTATACAGGTTAATTGAAAAGCCAATTATCGATTGCACACTATAATCCAGCGTAGAATCTCATAAATCTCAAAGAGTCGCTTAGGCACATTTTAATCCCTTTTTTTAAACATCGCAGTCTACACAATACATGTAGGTCAGTAGAACCGCTAAGCGTGTTTTCACAACACCCAACACTTAATCCAGTTTCGTCCGGATTTTCTGTTTCATCAGTATACAGTACAATAACTGTTTCAAGAATGACTTATGTAAACGACCATAACGATAAAGATACAGTGTGTTTGATTTGCAATTAATTTTGAGGAAATGTCAATTCCAAATCATTCGCTATATCATTCTGTTAAAATTTACCACCAAACATTTAACAGAAATTTAATACACGCACGCTTTCCATGCGTTTGATGTGACGTTGTAAATGTAGGGAATAATTTGCGCACGTTTTTCTTGACAGAAAGGATTAAACTCACACTGAACATTTGCAGTTTATTTGAAGAATGTAATAACGTCGAGTAAAAACTAAATTGGGAAGATGTATTCCAAAGTATAAAGTTGCTATCTTCAATGTTGCAAAATTTATGAAAAAACTAATATTGGTTAAAGTTTTGGACAGACAGAATGACAGACAGACAAGCCAAAAACAGTATACCCCCCCTTTTCTAAAAAGGGGGCATAAAAACATGTTGTGCATTTAATAATATCACCATAATTTTTTTCAAAGTCAGACAATATGCGATTTCATAAACATGTGCATTTAGTTATATCTTAGTTATAACGGCATCAAAAATTAGCAAACTAATTTCATTTCTGTATTTTAGGAGTAATAATTGCTTCAGGTGATCTCTGAATCCAATGTCAAATCTTTCCCATACCACTGCGACTGAAGATGTTGTATTCACATCAGAGACCCGTACATACCTTGTCGAGAAAATCATTGACATTTGAGAGCATGGCCCTTTGATATGTAGATGTTCGTATGTAGTCCTGCATCATGTTCTGTTGCTGAGAGAGGTAACCATAAAACTGGAAACAAAGAAAAGTCACATAAATGAGAGGTAACCATACAATTGGGAACAGAAAACACAAGAGGGGAAAAGGGCCTGGGGTGGTAACCCGAGACCCAAAGAAACTGATCTGATCTGCATTCACGATGTTTGAGCAATAAATATGACTTCTTACAGAGTTATCATATGAAGTATCTTGACCATACAAAATAATGTTCTGGCCAACTTGAAAATAATTTCTCAACTCATAAATGCCCTTCAACTTTTATGACACCACTTTTTATTACCTGAAAATATTGCACTGCTGAGGCTTCATCGGTTCTTTCTGTGAAAACTGATGACAATCCTTCCTGTAACTCTTTCAACTTGAACTGAAATGACTTCACACCTGAAATTAAATTAGCGAACGAGTTACTGGATTACAATTTAATTTAATGAATATAAGCCTTTCTCTGGGAAAAGTGTTTTTAATGCATGTTTGTAGTGTCATCCCAGATTAACCTGCGCTAGCACATGCTAATCAGGGACGAAACTCCGCGTTGAAGGAATTTTTAGTTTCAAAGAATTCTCTGCTTACAGAAATCCAGTTCAGGCATTAGGTATTGTCCCTGATTAGCCTGTGCGAACAGCAAAGGCTAATCAAGGACGACACTTAACGCAGATGAATTAAACCCCATTTTCCCAGAGCGAGTCTCATATACAACATTTGAAGACTGTGCAAGGAGATATTGTCATATTGGAAAGTGATGCACTTACACCAGTCTTCACGCTCAGCCTTTGATAAACCTGACCATAACAGCTTGAATTTTTTATGTATTATTCCGATCAACATTTGCTGTGAACAGAACCTGTATTAAAGTAAGTAATACTATGAAACAAAAATTATTCCTCGGACATTAATATTAGTGGATTTTCGTGGGTCCTCTCATCAACGAAATTAAATGTGCAACAATCAAAGTTTAAGTTAATACAAAGTTTACTATTTTGAAAGTACTTGACTTGTGAAGTGGTGTTTTAAAAATATTATACTTTAAATACGTTAACTACTTACTGTGTATGCTGTCAAACTTTAACAATGTGCTTTCTTGAGCATCTGTGGTGATCACAAGACTTTGTTTGCCCAGTCGACAGTACTCTGCCTCCTTTGATGCAATCACTGATTTTATTTTATCTTCACCTGTAAAATACAAAAAGAAACTATTACCACACAAATGCTAAATTTTTATATAAAGAGGAACAAACTGACCTCTGGCTTGCATCATTTTGATTCAAAAAGTTGGTCAAGTGGGGAATTCATTGTTTTGTTAGTTATCCACTAATCAGCACAAATCCCTTTATCACTAGCTATCAACTCCTAATAACACCACTTGTTAGGTGTCTGATAAAGCATTTATGCTATGGTATGTATTTTATGGACTAAACAAGCCAGACTTTACCAATTATGAATATGTGTATTATGCTTTAAGCATTTGCAAAGTAAACACGGCTTGTCACCATAGGATTTCATATGCCCCCTTTTTCCACATTTTTCTAAACCTAAACGCATTTTTTTTCCCACATTTTTCGAAACCTAAATGCAAAGTGTGATGGAATTTCAGACGGACAGACAGACGGACAGTGCGATCACTATATGCCCACCTTTGGTGGCATATTAACAGATTTGGCCAGATTTTTACAAAAAGTTTAAACATTTAAATGTTCATTATGATAAAATCATTTTCTGAAATTATCTTTTAAGTGTGCTGGTAGAGGGTTGGGAAAACGGTGAGCATTGCATTGGTTTATCAGAAAATTCTTAAATTCCAATGTTGTTGTTTTGTTCGAAAAGCGTGGGGATATTGTGGTTATCTCCGCCGTCTGTCCGTCCGTCCTGGCCACCATCTCCTCCTACACTATTTTGTCTATTAGCACTAGAACCTTGCCATCTCGGCCATCCAAATTACCCACCCCAGGCCCGCATCCACATAGGCCACACCCACCCAAAATTGCCTTTTCGTCCGTCCGTCCTGGCCACTATCTCCTCCCACACTATAAGCACTAGTTATTTTTAGATTTAATCGAGAATGTAACCCGCCTCCCAGTTTCGCTGAATGGGTCAAGTTCCCAACTGGTCCTACTTCCCCGTACCCCCAATTAATTTTTTTCCCAAATTTTTTCGTACCCAAATTTTTTCATACCCAATTTTTTTTTTCGTACCCAAATTTGTTTTTGTTCCCAAATTTGTTTTCGTTCCAATATTTTTTTTGGTACCCACATTTTTTTTCAGTACCCAAATTTTTTTTCGTACCCAAATTTTTTTTGTCTTAATTTTTCCGTACCCTAAATTTTAGTACACACATTTTTTTTCGTACCCACATACACAATTGTGGTGATTTCTTGAGCTAATGCTTTACACACATTCCTACTGATTTTATTATTTTTTTTACTGATTTACTTCATAATTCAATGTTGATAACAGGGAATTGAAAATATGCATGACTTTGAAATTTAACTGGATTACATTACTAACAACATGCGGCGCGGGGATACGCGTCAGCCGCGGCCGCGCCATTTCTTGTTTACTTTATTTTTTGTTCGTACGCTCTTTCCACCATATTGGAAAGTGTAACATTGTTGTCGACTTTAGTGTCGCTATAAGTTAGCTCGCAGTACACTAATATTTTGTCAATGTCCGAAAAATTCCTATTTTTCAGGTAGCCCACTGGGCTACCAGTAAAAATATTTGGTAGCCCATAAAATTTACCTTCAAAATGATGAGAGGCAAGTTTTCATCTTTATTTTATTTATTCATTTACATACACATAATACAACAAGTAGTCTGATGTGACATGCAGTAGACATAACAAATCACTAATCAACAGTATCACACAGTGACACAATGATTTCACCCAGGGGTATGTAACTTTCCAAGATTCATGGAATTTCCGCAATCTTTTATTCGCATCAAAGTCCTTGTCTGAGAATTTTGGACGCTTAGATGTATCAGACTGTGGCTCATCGAGACATCTCTTCTTAGCACTTAAGAACGAACCACAAAACGGTCTAATTTGTAATTCAATCTATTTACACAAGTATCCTAGAGCTATATATAGTTAAAACACATGTGCACATTACTCCAAATTAAATACACAAAAGCTCATAAATCCAATCACTTAATATTAATTTAGTCACATATCGCATTTCACCTTCAAAACTAATTTAATACATCTACATCATAATAAAAGATACAAAATCGGTGCATCTTATATACAACTCGATCAAATAATTAAAAAACTGTTTGTCTCAACTGAAATCAAACTTACCTTAATTATTAACAGTCGCTCCTTTAATCGAATCATTAATTGACAATGCAAACTAATTAGCATGTGTTAACCGCGTTCACACCAGTGTAATTAATATTCATTTTTGGTTTCGTTACCGTTTTGAAGAATCCGTTATTGTTTTGATTTCTTTAATGTTCGGCGTCCTTGGATATTTAACGACATCAAAAACGTTGTCGCTATTACTCATTATTGCGGTTAAAACAAAGAATTCCAAATTGTGAAATGACGTTGCATCACGTGCGCAAACTATCCATTCGGCTCTCATTATATTATTAGCAGACGACAAATGTTGATTCTGATTGGATGATTAAAATACACTGTTACTGTTTACAATCGACATTACCGCAAATGTTGGAAGACTGATTAGATAATTGATTGAACTTTGTTATAGGATTATAATCAATATACAGTGTACAAACAGAAGGTCAGCGTGTTTATTCTACGTATGTCTGTCAATAAACTGGGCCCCCGGGCTCCGGGCAATGGATTTGTTGGACACTGATTTTGCACATCGGTTTATGTGATGTAGCCTAAGTCGTAGCCTAAGTCGATAACGATGTCAAATATTCGACACAGAACATGTTTTTTAAGTTTATTCATTATCTTTCTCAATTTGTCACGAACGACGTCTGTTCAGGGAAGCGCACAGATTTGCTGCGCTTGTGTTTATGAAGGGGTGCATATGGACTTCCATAGCCGCCACAGAAAAAATTATCAAAGGCTCTGGGAGTCCTTTTATATGGGCGACCCGTTTATACGGACTAGTCTAATTTTTCTACAAGATTTACATCACAAACAATTAATTGTCAATTGTTTAAATAATTTTTGAGTGGAAATTAGTTTCAAAACAGCATTAATTCAGTTTAAATACGAAATAATTGCAAGATAAATTAAACGTCACCTGATTGGACTTCATTAATCTAAATAGAATCATCATAAAAATGTGAAATTAATATAATTAAAATATGTATCGAATATAAACAATCGCGAAAATATATGATTTTTAAAACAAATCACTACTTATGAAGATGATGTTGGAAAAAAAATACTTTGAATTATAATGGATACACTTTTTTATTATTTGCTTTTGGCGATTACGAAATATAATGCCGTCGTTTACATTTCTGAGTCACGCATGTAAATCAGTCGCGCGCTTTATTGTTGAAAATGATAATAATTAAAATGTAAAAGAATGTACTTTCAAGCGTATAATACCTCTATAAAAACATAGAACCACACTGTCTCCTTGTCTGGACATTTCCACTCTTGCCTTTGCCTCAGAACCTTTGATACTCTGTCCATTTTCATCAAAATTGGCAACAATCACGTTGTTGAAATTCGTCGCCATTTTTATATTTTTAATTTTCTAATCGAGGCTCATTTTACTCTTGACCGATATTCTATTTAAAGCACGTGTACATTAAGTTCTCATTCGAGTGATAATGCCATTAGGAAGGAACGATTAATGTTTTTCGATCATTTAAAAAAATCATGGCTAATTAAGAAAAAACTCATACATATTTATTCTTAAACGAAAATACATTAAAATGAAAGTAATCTCAAACCGAAAGTACATTTGATAAGATGGCCGACCATGTGGGGAAGGTTCTTTTACCAGGCGACAAGTTAGAGAATTTGTGTGTTTCTGAAAAGACTTTAAAAGCCGTGTTAGGACCTGGGCTGCGTAAAGATGAAGAGGATATATTTGTCACTAAACCTGGCATTTTAAGACACAAAGAACCAAATATTTACTGGATAGACAGTCATCAGAAAAGGGTAATAAAATTAAATGACTGTTAGTGTTATATTTTGATACATGAATACATTTGTAAGCATCTGTACTTTTATTAGTTTAAACATATTTTATTTCCAAATTGACAAATACAAATGAATTACAATTCACACAAGATAATATGGAAAAAGGGTTGGACCTAAAGTTCTACAACATTATCGGGGGTGTACTTTTATTAATGAATCATTTACTAAGTATCTTATTTAACAAAAATGTTATCAAGATGTTGATATTTTTTTTTACACAATTTCGTCTTAAAAATATCAATCAGTCAAAAATACAGAAGTGGAAGAGTGTAATTGATGTGTTGTTGGCTAGAAAGTTATCACCAGTAATGCTTAATCTTCATGAAATTGTCAAACTGCAAACAAGCATGTTACAGGGACAGTCCCTACAGTACAGTTCCTGGTTTTGGGCATATCTCAGTCATGGTTTCATATGTTACAGCAAACATTCAGTCTTGACTCTAGCAATCAATTAATAGTCAATCAATCAATTATTCATGAATAAACGAATGTCTCAAACTAATGTTGAAATATGGAACACTTGTTTTTATGCCCTCTGTAGGGTGGCATATAGAAGTCGACCTGTCCATCCGTCTGTCTGTCAAGCATTCCATTTTCTGAACTTTTTTTCCTAAACGCTTTCAGATATTGACCTGATATTTGGTGTGTGAGTCTACCTACTCGACTTAGTGATGAAGTGTGAGTTCTGTTCCCGTCCACTGATTTTTGGCAAATTTATGGGCATTGGACCTGATATTTTTCTCTATAATAAGCACTTTACGAAGGTTTTTTACGAAACGCTTTAAGATATTGTTCTTATATTTGGTGTTTGAGTCTACCTACATTACTTATAGATGAAGTGTGAGTTTCGTTCCGGTCCATTGATTTTGGCGAAGTTATATGTTTATACTTGGAATATAGCTGCTGTGTGGCTTCAAAGTGCAGTAGGGAGTAGTATTTATAGCAGAACATGCAACTGACATTCATCTACTGTACCGGGGGTATATAAGGGTTATTTAATTGTATTTAAACTATGGTTGCACAACATTACCAACATATACATTTGGCGCCTAATGTTCTCCAACAAGAAAGCAGGGGAACCATAATTAATTCAATAATTAGCAGAAATTATAATTCCGTCCAGTTTTATTATCAGGAGTATTTATAAGCAACTTTGTCCCACCAGTAAAAATAGGGTGAATGTCATTAGATTTTTTTTACAGAGAATTTAATATCCTTGTAGTAAATATGGCTGATTTGTGTTGACATATATTGAACAAGTGGTTAATTTTGAGTATGGGGAGTGTTTTATTCTTTATTTTGCATTTACAAGGATGACTATTCTATTTTCACATAAGTCTGTTCCATAAGGATACTGTTTGTGGAGGGAACAATGTACTCTTAATAAAGTTATTGAAGGGAAAGTTGGTTGGCATGAGGTTAGAATAAACTGTACAATAAACATTTTTTATAAATATTGCATTTGTTTTATACAAGAAAAAAACTCAAAGTACCAATTCCATGATATGTTTTCTATTTCAGTATGTCCCCGTGAAAGGGGACTCAGTCCTAGGGGTGGTGACCACTAAAGCTGGGGATATTTTCCGTGTGGATATAGGTGGAAGTGAAATAGCCTCACTATCGTATCTGTCCTTCGAAGGATCTACAAAACGTAACAGACCAGATGTTAAAGTATGTTTTCACATGTTTTCTTTGTTATACTTGAGTCATAAAGTAGGACTATGTCATATCAAAGTCCTTATGACATAAACAAATATTTAAAAAATTACCGATATGTTCATAAAATAAAGGATACGGGTATGTGAAAGATCTGTAGGAAATGAATAGATTGACTGAAATTAACTAACCATAATGTAAAATTACTAATGTTTGAACTTAGAAATTATGCGTCTTCAAAAATTGTAATGTAATTTTAATTTGTCAAAACATATTTAGTAAGACGAGCTTCAGGGACATATTTAACATTCCATTCTTAGACTTGAGAAAAAAGAAAAGACTAATTATGCCCTGAAGTTTTTCGTATTTTTGAAAAGTGTCATTAAATGTATTTAAAATATTATTTGGAATGTTTTAAAAGAATTTTAATAACAAGAAATATGTGACTCCTCAGGGATTTGAATCAGTACCTTACGGCGCCAAAGCAAACACTGTACCACTATAGCACTTGAAATTAAGTGGTGTTTTTTTAATGCTATGTTAGTGTTACCTGTACTTTTTTTCCCATTTGTTTTACGAATTTTAAGGAACTTTATCACAGATTGTCCATAATGACAATTTTCGAACTTTTTGCCACAAATTCAGAAAGAAACAGGTCAGTCAAAAAGGTGGTAAAAAAATGAAGGGTTAATAAACACTTTTAATCAATAATTTGGAAAATATGTGTTTTACTAACCAGGTTTTTTTTTATCTGATTTTGGGGAAAGAGCCTGGCTTTTTGAGGGGAAAAATATTTTTCCACACTGGATCACCTAGGTGATCTTATATAATTAAAGGTTTAAACATTTTTTTATTTTGATTTTTTATAAATCTCATTGTTTTGGGGAAAATTTCTGTCAGACTCAGAGGGGAAAAAACTGTCTAGGGGTAAGGGCCCATATGCGGCGGGTCTTTATGAAGGACCCTGCCTGGGAGAATGTGTTTTTAATGTTCTCAGTGTTAATATAATCTTTTACAAATTAAGTTACATTAATTCCTTGTCATACTTCATCCTTTTTCAAATGTGACTGGGGCTCTTATTTGCGTCGCGTTCTGAGAAAAATGGACAAAATTCTTGTGCGTAAACTGTCATCCCAGATTAGCCTGTGCAGTCCGCACAGGCTAATCAGGGACGACACTTTCCGCCTAAACTGGATTTTATCTAAGAAGAGACATCATTTAAAAGAAAAAATCCATAAAAGCGAAAATTGTCGTCCCTGATTAGCCTGTGCGGACTGCACATGCTTATCTGAGATGACAATTTACGCACAAGCATTATGCCCAGTTTTCTCAGAACACGACACATTTGATAATTTTGGTATGTAAAAGATCCTACGATAGACCCAAGTCAATTTGTGAAGGCGCTTAATTTCAGCGTAATTGTAAATTGCAATATCCACTTACGTAAAAGGGATGAAGTGGTGATGTAATCCAAAGGTAGCAAACCAGCGTCTGTACATTATTGTACAAAATCGTATAAGGTTCACTTTCTCTCTTAACTAGGTTGGAGATCTAGTGTACGGGAAGTTGCTGGTAGCCAATAAGGACATGGAGCCTGAATTAGTCTGCATTGACAGCTCCGGGCGCAGCGCAGGCATGGGGGTGATTGGTCGCGACGGAGGATTCCTGCATACCTGCTCACTGAATCTCATCAGGAAGTATGAGTCTCACATTTTTTAACAGCATTCTTTGAATAAAATGTACTGGCAGGCATCACAAAGCAATCATACATCATACATTTGAAAAACTTTAAAAAGTCAAACACTGCATAATTACTGAAGATTCTGAAGACTTCATTCATGGGATAAATTTGACAGATTTGAAACAGATTGCCATAATATATTTGAGACATATGAGCTGCGTTATGCGAAAATGGGTCTTATGCCATATGCATCCCTTGAGCTCAAGACCACAGCCTGCGATTTTCGCAGGCTAGTCAGGAGCTACCCTGCTGCTTCAAAGTCATTCAAGGTTTCATAGTCTGATAAACAAACAGGTTAGCTCAAGACCAGACAGAAGGTCTGGAGTTACCCTATCCGCATATGACATTAGACCCGTTTTCACATGACTCGGATCATATGTCTCTTCTTTCATGTTGTGGTCATTTAAAAGGTTGCATTTATCAGAATCAGAATACATGTACATGTATTAGTACATTTAAAGCTTCATTTTAATTATGGCACTAAGAGAAATAGGATCATTTTAAATGTTCAAGACTTCAATGTAGAAGGTCATCCTTGTCAATTCATAAGGTATTCACACCTGATATTCGTTTTATGAGATGCTTTCTGGTATTTCTATTGGCAAGAAACAAAAGGTTACTGTTTTTAATCACCTTATTTACTACTTTAGTAAGTCAAAATCCTGGGCACATCATACCGGTACTTGCTATTTCATTTGCACAATTATTTTTCAGATCATGTTGGAATCAAAATAATTTTAGAATTTTCATTTCTAACATGTGGTTTCATTTTTTTCACCAATAAAAGCATTTAAATAATTTCATTATCTTACCGGAATTGAAAGAAATGGGGCTTATTTTCATTGAATTAAATCAACAGTTTTTTTTTTATTAAGTTGGCTGACTACTACAGTTTACTACTTAAAAAAAAATATTAAGGGCCGCCTAGCTCAGCTGGTAGTGCACAGGACCACAAATCTAACTCTCAGTGCTGGAACCAAATTTTGAAGGCCTTTGCAAACAGTTTGGATCCAGATGAAACGCCACAGAACGTGGCGTCTCATCAGGATCCAAACTGTTTGCTTTTCTGAAAGTATTCTTTGAAACAAATCGAAGAAAATGCTTATTTTAGAAATTCAGACATTTAAGCAGACAACAAATTTCCCAGCATGCAAAGGGTTAAGGATCACTGGTGAATTCCCAGCCCCGACTAAACGGACTACATAACGTGTGTGGGGGTTTCAACATTTGTCATGAAATCCTTACTGCAGCCATTCTCGCCGTACCTCTGATTAGGGCAGTTGTCAGTTACTGACCTAAGTATGTGCTCTTAGTACTGGTAAACCAGCTTACCTAGGAAAGTGTGAGAAGGGTAACTGACAGCCTGAGACTGAAATTCTGTTGAAAAATGCGAATTACTCAACATAGAAAAAATAATTTTGTAAAAAGATTAAAATATGATTCAACTCATTGCAGGATGTTGTCCCCGGACTGCCCGCTACTGAAGCAACTAGGTCGCAGCATGAAGTATGAGATAACGGTGGGAGTGAACGGGCGCATATGGGTGCAAGCCCGCAGTGTCATTCAGACTATCACTGTGATCAACGCCGTCGACGCTGCTGAGTTCATGTCCAACGAACAGATCATCTCCATGTGTAAAAAGCTTGGCGAAGTTTTTGTTGAAATAGAATGAAATATAACATCTGTGTGTTTTTGTGTTTCTATTTTATAAATATTTGCAACAAAAATATTGTCTGTGTAAAAAAAGCCTGGGAAGTCAAAATAGAAACAGACCAATATTTATGTTTCAAATATAAAATGCGTATTCATGTGAATACGGTGACTGTTTACTGGAGACAAAAGGAACTGGGATGGTAGTTGAAAATCAGTTGACAAATAACATTGTGTACCTTTAACCCAGAAGTGAATGAGTGTTATAGATGAAAGATACATATATTATTCTATACACATGTTCTAGAAGCACACATCACTATTTTGAACTGTTACATACAGCTAAGAAGCAAGAGCTCTTGCTGCCTTGAACCTTTCTTTCTGTGTCTACATTTCTTTGACTGACCAATTGCATGATGTTATTTGAGTCATGTTCTGAGAAAACTGGGCATAATGCATGTGTGTAAAGTGTCGTCCCACATTAGCATGTGCAGTTTGCACAGGCTAATCAGGGACGACACTTTCTGCCTAAACTGGATTTTTGCTAAGAAGAGACATCATGTAAAGAAAAATTCCATAAAAGCGGAAATTGTCATCCCTGATTAGCCTGTGCGGACTGCACATGCTAATCTGGGATGACAACTTACGCACAAGCATTATGCCCAATTTTCTCAGAACGCGACACAGTTTTCTAAAATGGGTACTTCAGTGCAAAACATTTAGAAATCATCATGGAAACAACATCATATTTTGTCATTCAAAGACAAAAAAAGACCAAACATTTTGATGTCATAATTACATGCTAGTATTTTGTTAGACTCTCAGAATAAACACTAATGGTAAGCTTGTCAAAGTTTTGCTTACTTAAGAACTTCCTGAACTCGTTTGATTACCTATATATGTGTTGTGTTCTGAGATAACTGGGCAAAATGCATGTGCGTAAAGTGTAAGGCTAATCAGGGACAATTTCCGCTTAAATTGGATTTTTGCTTAGAAGAGACTTCATTTAAACGAAAAATGTCACACTTGCGGAAATTGTCTTCCCTGATTAGCCTGTGCCGACTGTTTCTCAGAATGCGGCACATTTAGCATGGAGTGACCACCGGTGTCTGCTCCTATGTATTCTGTATCTGCCATGTCTAGTATCATAATGGCAGATAAACTTCAATCAGTGCTTCAATTAAGAAAATCAAATATTTATATTTTTGTGACTGGTATTTCTAATTATAAGTTATGGATACCGGGTATTTGTTTAAACAAGATGAAGTAGAAGGAAATGCTTGTGAAAATGTTATCATGGGAAGTGAACTAGGAATTTGATAGACTACATTCTATGTTAATTATAATAACACATTTTTTCATGCCATGTTTATTGTTAATTAGAATTTTCCTATACCATGTTTATTGTTAATTTAAATTGTCAATAACGGGCAGAAAAACAGCTTCAAAATAAAAATAATGAAGAAAAAACATTTTGTGTTCAGCACAAGGAAAAAAAGAATAGGGAGTGACTTTAGAATAGTAATGCCAGAGTTAAACTACATTGTGCATGGTATTATGCGCATTATATGTTAAGCTTCACTTCAATAAAACATAACTGAACAATTATCATCTAAATATCTACATCAATAGTCAATAAACATTGTTAGTGCAAACTCTGTATGCCTCTACTTTTGTTTGTGCGTTTGCTTGATTGCTTGGATCTTTTTTCAGTAATATTGGCGGTCAGTAAAACTGTGACACTTTTACTTACGGGAAAAGCTTAGGCGATCCAATCAGAAAACTGGTATTAAGCGTGCATACTTATACTTATTCTGCCCAAGTATCCCAAAGGTACAGATTGCTCAATTGTTTTCATGCATCAATTTGTAGCTTGTTAATTGTCATGAGCTAACTAGAGTTCTGTCAAACTGTCATCAACCGCGCCAATGTTTTAATTTCAATAACATGATACAAGATGGGTACCACTTATTGGACTGTTACTTATATATTGTACTTTTAGATTATCCCCTTAATTGGATGTTACAGTATGCTTTAGATATTTAGACGACAAGAATCTGTCACTGTGGGTAATTGACACGTTGTTTTAGCGTTTGTAAAGGGTAAAGATTACATGAAAACACTTTCAAAATGTACTTTAAGGTTTTTAGAAAATATTTAAAAACCTATGAATTAAGATCCAACGAATATTCCGGATTTTATAAATCAACAGATTAAATGAAACTACAGAAGTAAGAAACTGTGTTAGTTGCATGATTTTTTTTTGCTCTGGTTTTCTTAATACACATTTTTCCTTCATTTTAGACTTTAAAAAAGGGCGCTTCTATATGTTGTTGTGCATTATACATGGTTAAGTATGGTAACATACTGAACAATTCATTTCTTGAAATGTTTTTATAAGCTCGGCTGTTTTCAAAGAAAACCCGAGGTATTGTCATAGCCAGCTTGTTGTCCGGCATTCCGTCTGCGTCCTGCTAAAACCTTAACATTGGCTCTAAAATCGAAGTGCTCCCACCTGATGAGTTCTACACGCCACACCCATTTTTTGGTCATAGGTCACGGTCTCTGTGACCTCTAATATAAAACTAACATAGGATCTAAAATCAAAGTGCTTCCACCTACAGCTTTGAAACTTCATATGTAGATGCACCTTGATGAGTTCTACATGCCACAGCCATTTTTGGGTCACTAGGTCAAGGTCACTGAGACCTTTAATATAAAACTTTAACATAGGATCTAAAATCAAAGTGCTTCCACCTACTACTTTGATACTTCCTATGTAGATGCAACTTGATGAGTTCTACACGCCACACCCATTTTTCGGTCACTAGGTCAAAGGCCAAGGTCACTGTGACCTCTAAAATTAAACTTTATCATAGGTTAAAAAATCAAAGTGCTTCCACCTACAACTTTAAAACTTCATATGTAGATGCACCTTGATGAGTTCTACATGCCACACCCATTTTTGGGTCCCTAGGTCAAAGGTCAAGGTCACTGTGACCTCTAATATAAAACTTTAAGATAGGCCCTAAAATCAAAGTGCTTCCACCTACTACTTTGATACTTCCTGTGTAAATGCACCTTGATCAGTTCTACATGCCACACCCATTTTTGGGTCACTAGGTCAAAGGTCAAGGTCACTGTGACCTCTAATTTAAAACTTTAACATGGGCTCTAAAATCAAAGTGCTTCCACTTAATACTTTGATACTTCCTATGTAGATGCACCTTGATCAGTTTTACATGCCACACCCATTTTTGGGTCACTAGGTCAAGGTCACTGTGACCTCTAATATATAACTTTAACAAAGGCTCTAAAATCAAAGTGCTTCCACCTAGTACTTTAATACTTCCTATGTAGATGCACCTTGATCAGTTCGGCACACCACACCCATTTTTTGGTCACTAGGTCAAAGGTCAAGGTCACTGTGACATCTAATATAAAACTTTTTTAACATAGGCTCTAAAATCAAGGTGCTTCCACCTTCTACTTTGATACTTCCTATGTAGATGCACCTTGATCAGTTCTACATGCAACACCCATTTTTGGGTCACTAGGTCAAGGTCACTGTGACCTCTAATATAAAACTTTAACATACGCTCTAAAATCAAAGTGCTTCCACCTACAACTTTGAAACTTCATAATTTTTATGTAGATGCACCTCGATCAGTTCTACACCCAGCATCCATTTTTGGGTCACTATGTCAAAGGTCAAGGTCACTGTGACCTCTAATATAAAACGTTAACATAGGCTCTAAAATCAAAGTGCTTCCTACTACTACTTTGATACTTCCTATGTAGATGTACCTTTATCAGTTCTACACGTCACACCCATTTTTGGGTCACTAGGTCAAAAGTCAAGGTCACTGTGACCTCTAAAATAAAACTTTAACATCGGCTCTAAAATCAAAGTGCTTCCACTTAATACTTTGATACTTTCTATGTAGATGCACCTTGATCAGTTTTACATGCCACACCCATTTTTGGGTCACTAGGTCAAAGTTTAAGGTCACTGTTACCTACTTTTATTCATTTACACAATGCTTCTAAAATGAGAGTTCTTTCACCTACAGCCGTCAGATTTTATGCACCTTAATGAACTTTAGAACCATCATATTCTCTTTTGGTTCACTATGTCAAAGATCAAGATGACCATGTTGGCTCCGATCACTTGATAGAAGTCCTCTTTCCATTTTTTTATTTATTTATTTACTCAAAACTGCACCCACAGCCGAGCATTGGCACCCGATATGCGGTGCTCTGGTTTCAATCTGTGATAAAGGTTGAAAATTGTCATTTTGACAATCTGTGAATAAGGCCCTTTAATGGAGTATTTCAGCAATTAATTTAATGTAAAGGCCCTTTTTGAACTAAAAATTACCATGAAATAATAATAACAGCAACCTGTTATATAATGCTACATAGGTGTCAAGTGTAATTCATCATTTGTGACAAGCTCTAGATACATGCACTCTTTGCCTTCACAATTAAAGATTAGCACACAGATAAAGCATTAGACCTGCAGATTATGACACTCACATGACATACATGTATAGAAAATTCACATTTTTGAAAATTACTATCATAGCGTATCCGTTCGACTTTATGACGAGATTAAAATCGGGCAGTGTATTCAGTTATTCAGATGGCTAAGACTTCATTTGTTTGAGAGACAAGACAGCAAAAGCCGTGGACTTGTACCTTAGCATATTTTCAACTCTGTATCTTGAAGCTGTGTGTTATTGCGAGGCAAAATCTCAGCTGGTATTGTACAGTGTTGAAGTTGTGTTATAGCGAATTAATCCAGTAATTTTTGTTACAATATCTGTCAACATCAAGAATGGGAGCCGCCTTAGTGTCTTTGCTGACAAAGGATTCAGATAAAATTGTTTCCTATTTTTGCACGATGTGTAAGAATACAAACACTGAGACTGAGGCAAAGGCTTATTGTGAAAAGTGTAACAAATTCTTTTGTGATGAATGTCTAAATCTACACAGGCGGTTGTTTCAAAGCCACACCGCTTACGGACCTGAAGAAACGGAGAAGTGGCCAGTTTCCATGGCTACACAGGACTTTCTGGAGAAGTGTGGGAAGAAACTAAAATTATTCTGTGAGGACCACAGCCAACTGTGCTGCAATACTTGCAATCGAGTGAGTCATCGGTATGTAGAATGCAGTATTTTGTATTCTTTTTGTAATGATAAAACCTTGGTTACCGGTACTTGTTTACAATTCCATAACAATCCAAGTGCTGAAACCAAAGACAAATTAGCGAGATTTTTTATGTTAAACAGCATTAATGGAATCGAGTGATATGTTTGTAGCTTCTACTATAATTTATTCCATAAAAGAAATACTGTAACACATTATCTTACTAAGGACAGAAAATAAATTGTTATAAGCTGGTATTTTACCTTATAGAAGATGGAATTATACAGTACATTTTTTCTATATCAATGCTCTCCAAACAAAGCGAAATAATTAATTGATTAATGAAAATTATCTGCATTTCAGACTGTGTCCAAATGTGACCTTGATTGCTGACACCATTCAGTTATCAAAAGACCTTCAGCAGCTGTCAGCCAAGATTCAAACCATTCTGGGTCAACTGATGCAGCTGCAAACAAATTGGGAGAGCAACCTGAAGTCACTGCAAGTGTCCCATGAGGAAAGGCTTATAGAGATTAGAAGTAAGAGACAGATAATAAATGCCACCTTAGATAAACTAGAGAAGGCCACACTGAAGGAAATGGATGAAGTGAAGGCCAGCTGGAATGCATCCCTCAAGTTTGATGTTGAAACATGCTCCAGGCTTTGTACTGAGCTGACACATCTAAGTGATGCAATACAGGAGATTGGCAAGATGAACAAAGGGTTGGCCTTTATTGCCTGTCAGAAAAGTGAAGAGATTTTTAAAAAAGTAGACAAATACTTGGACAACAATTCGATACAAACAGAAGTTTCCATTAAGTTTATTGATTACAATGACATTGAATGGTATTTATCCAAAGTTTCAAGTCTTGGTAATACAATACACACTAGGAAGGAATTGACCATGCAGGGGAGCCCAGATCAGGCTATCATAGTTTCAGAGGCAAGACCAGTGAGTTTGAGAATACCAAATGATACCAGTGACTGTCGTATCAATGGCATTTGTGGTCTGTTCAATGGTCAGATTGTTGTTGCAGACTGTAGTAACAAGAGACTGAAGCTGTTGGACATGCAGCACAAGGTGGTCAGTGATTGTGATCTGTCTGGCTATCCACATGACATGTGTCTGATCACCCCCTGCCAGGTAGCAGTTGCTGTGGACAAAGATGTACACTTTGTATCAGTGGACAGTGGACAGCTGGTGAAGGACAGAGAGCTACAGCTACCACATGAATGTAGAGGAGTTGCCCATCACCATGGCGACCTCTATGTGACATCCGGTGCTGCTTTGTACAAGTACAATCTCATTGGCATTCAGTTGAGCAAGATGTATGAGGATACATCTGCTGCAATGGCAGGTAATTGTCATGAATATTACTGTCCTGATAAGTATAAAAATAGTTATCAAAGTAGTAGTGCTTAAAATGTAATGTTGACACAATGCCCTGTCTATCTATACACCATGTTTATTAGTCCCCTACCAGTGAAACTGGAGGGACTTATGGTTTGAGCTCTGTCAGTCATTCAGTATGTCACACTTTTCTGGATTATGCAATAACTTTAAAAGTTCTTCAAAAAATTTCATGAAACTTGAAACATGGACAGATGGCAATATGGAGACTATGCAAGTCATTTCATTTTGTTCCTACATCAAGAATTCTGGTTGCTATGGCAACAAATAGACTAGAAATATTGCTGAAAATGGTGGATTATGCAATAAATTAAAGTCCTTTTCTGGATTATGCAATAACTTTAAAAGTTCTTCATATTTTTGTCATGAAACTTGAAACATGGACAGATAGCAATATGGAGATTATGCCCGTCATTTCATTTTGTTCCTACGTCAAGAATTCTGGTTACTATGGCAACAAAAAGACTAGGAGTATTGCTGAAAATGGTGAAAATGGCTACCGGTAGGGGACTTTTATTGCGTTGCAATAGTCTTTTTATATATTAATATTCTCAATTTTCTCTTTCGCTCTGTGTCCTAAAAATTCAAAGATTTTTTTTCTTTTAATATTTGCATATGTATTGTTATTTGAGGTTGGAGTAGAACAGTTTAAGTATCAGATTCTTCTTAAACATTGGTAGATGATATTTATCATAAATCTATACAGTGTACAAGTGTGCAGTGAGTCCCAGTGGTGACAGGATCTATATTTCCAACTATAGCCAAAACAAGCTTCTAACTCTGGCCAGGTTTGGGACTGTAATCTCCACCTTCACTGACACAGAACTACTTAACCCACGGGGAGTTCATGTGACACCTGCAGGACAAGTGCTTGTTTGTGGAAACTCGTCCAACAACGTCATTCAGGTTGACAGAGAGGGCAAGAAGAAGATTGCTACTCTGGCTACACAGAAGGATGGACTTCAATTCCCTCACTCAGTCTTCTATAACTGGAAATCTGGCGCTGTTATTATGGGGCAGTGCGATGAAAACATCCTGAAGCTTAATATTTTGCGTTCACTGTAAAATTTGATTGCATTTAAATTTGTCAGTTTAATTAATTTCTTAAACAAATAACATATTGTGTTATGTTGTATTTTAAAATTCTTCTAATAAATGTTATAATTTATGTTAGTACCTTCTTAACTACATTAATTTTAATTACTGGGGTTAGCATTTAAAAAATTTAACCATTTTGTTGGACCAAGCTATCAACATTTTGTAATGTTATATTGCTTTTATTTGTTATATCGCTTCATTAATATAATAATTATGATTGTTATTTTTATAAACTCGGCTGTTTTCGAAGAAAACCCGAGGTTTTGTCATAGCCAGCTCGTCGTCCGCGTCGTGCTAAAACCTAAACATTGGCTCTAAAATCAAAGTGCTTCCACCTACAACTTTGAAACTTCATATGTAGATGCACCTTCAGGAGTTCTACACGCCACACCCATTTTTGGGTCACTAGGTCAAAGGTCAGGGTCACTGTGACCTCTTATATAAAACTTTAATTTTCCATTTTTTCAAAACTGCACCCACAGCCGAGCGTTGGCACCCGCTATGCGGTGCTCTTGTAAACTTTGAAGCCCAAACTAAATGTTTACAAAACAGAACAGTACATGTATGCCAAATCTCTGAAGTTTTTTAGTCTCTCTTAAACCAGCTTATTTTTTTGTCTAAAAGTAACATCACAACAAAATCATTCTAGGGAAAAATCTACGATCACAAAAGGTGCAGGGTGCTAAAGGTTTACCCTGGGTCCTGCAAATGTACCCGGGGTTCAGTTGAGGAAACTTCGTATGTTAACTGAAGGCCAAATGGAGATCATGCACGTTATTTCAGCTTTTTGTCAGACAAACATTTTGGTTGCTATGGTTACATAAATAATCAAAACTAAAATCGGGCTTATGCGATTACTCAACAAGAGATGTGTTTGTCAGAAGATAAATTTCTTCAATTCTGGCAATAAAAACCCTCTTATCCACTGCAGAGAATTTTTTAGGACATTTTAAATGCATGCAATTTAACCTAAAACAAGATACAAATGATTCTACATCTCATTCTGATGTGGTTACTCATAATTAAAAAACAAATGGCTTATTCAGATCCAGATTTTCATATGCATACCGGAACGTCAACAAGCATATACAACAAATGATCATGCATGCGTAAGGTCTGTTTAGGTCTGGAACATTTCCTGAACATAAATATTGTCTTTAACAAGCAATCCTTCACAATTCTGTGGCAGTCTTCATGCACATCCAGTTCAGCTGTCCGTTGCCTTGTAGTGGTCATCGTCGATGGTGGAGTAGATGTGTCCTTCACTGCTCAGGAAATCGATCGCCTCTCTGAAACCATACACCATATAAGCATCGCTCTGTGAAAAGGGGGTTTAATGCATGTACGTTAAGTGTTGTCCCAGATTAGCCTGTGCAGGCAGCAAAGGCTAATCAGGGACAATACTTTCCACCTAAACTGGGTTTTCGTTGAGAACAGTATTCCTTAAAAAGAAAAATACAATAAAAGCGGCGGAAAGTGTTGCCCCTGATTAGCCTGTGCAGACTGCACAGGCTATTCTGGAATGACACTTTACGCACATGCATAATACCCTCTTTAGACAGAGAGAGACTCATATAAAAACATTGTATGATGATCATGCTAAGAAATAAAGTTGAAGTATCAAAGGGATGAAGGCTAGTCCTGTTCAGTTAGTTTAAAATCTTATTTGGTATGCCTAAACATAAGAACAAATGGTAGTATCTTCATAAATAGTGCAAACAGAGTAGTATTTATTGTACTCTATGCAGTCACTAATTTAATTTCAAAGTGTCCAATTAATCTTTTCTGAGAGCAATGAAACCTATTCACATGTAATTTTACTGTGCTTTCACATGCTTTCAGAACCATACCCTAATGTTGAGTGACAACAAACTTTTTAGTTCATGCATAACCAGTCTGCAAAATTAGCCCATCGCCTGATCGCCAATGCGATGAAATCTCAGCTCTGGCAATGGAAAAATTGTCTAACAATCGCCTGAATTGCGATGGAAAAAATCCGAAAAGACCGTTAGGAAATAAACCGACGAATAATTAATTTACGAAAATTCGTTCGAGTGCGTGATCATTTTATAATGAAAATAATATTGTCGGCATTCCGGAATTTGC
Source organism: Dreissena rostriformis (assembly GCA_007657795.1). Classification (NCBI taxonomy): domain Eukaryota; kingdom Metazoa; phylum Mollusca; class Bivalvia; order Myida; family Dreissenidae; genus Dreissena; species Dreissena rostriformis. The sequence goes on from VMBQ01003953.1 coordinate 84,246, forward strand.
GCTTGGTACCGATTTTGACCGAAATTTTATTTATTTATTTCTGATTGGTTAGCGAATTGCACGGACATGAACTGCAACTAAACAAAATTCTTCGCTACTTTCCAGTGATCGATTTAGCAAAGTAAAGCAGTGCCAAAAATATAGTAAAGTAAAATGTTAACCAAATTATATTTTGATTACGTATTTTCTTGGTAACTGGTTTTCATTTTCTGCAGTCAGACAATATGCACATTTTATTTCATGTGCAAAACAAGTACATTTTTCGGACTGTCGTTTTCGGATAAAGTATTTGTCTTCGCTTATAATTTCTTTTTGACGTTCTTTATAAAAAACAAAGAATGACGAACATGCATGCGGTGATACGGTCGGTCTGGTTTATACTTTTTATCCCCCGCCAAAGGCAGAGGGATATTGTTTTGGAGTTGTCCGTCCGTCCAGAACGTTTGTGTCCGGAGCCATATCTTGGAAGTGCTTTGGCGGATTTCATTGAAACTTGGTACGAGTATATATACGCATAAGAGGATGATGCACGCCAAATGGCATTGTACACCATCTGTTAAAAACAGAGTTATGGCCCTTTATATCTTGAAAAAATGCTTTTTACTATAGGCACTTTTGTGTCCGGAGCCATATCTTGGAAGTGCTTTGGCGGATTTCATTGAAACTTGGTATGAGTANTGCCGTGGATCATGATGCTGACAATTATTATGCTGACTCAGATAACATTTTAAAAACAATTAAAATGACATTACTCTGTGTAGAATTCTCAGAACTCTTGTAAATAAGCCACACATCAAGAATGGAATAAAAGTCTTAACACGACTGATTTGTTTACAACTCAAACCCTTAATTGCAATATAATTATACATGTATACGGACTGTTGATGTCCTTTCATGATAATATCACTGGGGAAAAAAATTGGCTATGAAAAATTGCCTCTGGCTATAAAATGTTGAAAGTTTCATAGCCACATTGGCTATGAAGACGAAAATGTTAGTTTTGCAGACTGCATAACGTTTAGATATTATAAACAAATTAAATGAACCCAATGCACCAATGTAGACGCCATGATTGAACAGCAGTGTACCTGATGGATTTCTCGGGCACTCCCCTCATCTGTTTACAGACAGCGTCCACACTCGCCCCTTCAGAGGTATTGTCATTACGGATCGCTACCCTCACCTGGTGAAACAGAACAAAGATCGTTGAAGAGAAACAGAACAAAGACAGTTGGAGAGAAACAAAACAAAGACAGTTGAAGAGAAACAGAACAAAGGCTGTTGAAGAGAAACAGAACAAAGACTTTTGAAAAGAAACACAATTAAGATTATTGAAGAAAAACAAGACAAAACCGTTTAAGAGAAACACAACAAAGACCGTTGAAGAAAAACAGAACAAAGACCATAGAAGAAAAACAGAACAAAGACCATTAAAGGGAAACAAAACAATGACCGTTGAAAGGAAACAGAACATAGACCATTGAAGGGAAACAGAAAAAAATACTGTTGAAGAGAAACAGAACAAAAACTGTTTAAGAAAAACAGAACAAAAACCATTTAAGAGAAACAGAACAATACATTTGAAGATTTCCCATTCAACCGTGAGCTCCAGGCTTACCATTTCTGGAGTTACCGAATAAAAAAAATGATCTTTAAATTGTTTCAATTTTCATGTTTAAGATAATTCTGATACTGGACTTTGAACAACATTTTTTTTTAGACAACCAGCATTTTGAACTCTTAATGGCCTTTGTAAGTGTTTTTTTTTTTATAGATACCAGTAATTTTTATTTCTAAACATACTACAATGTGTACATTTATGTAGAATAATAATAATATAGAATGTCCTGAAAGGGGGCATTTTTTTTTATGTTGGACAATAAAAATTGCACATGCACAATTTCACACCATAAAACACAATACCTGTAAGATTTAATGTTGTACATTAAAATTTGTAAGGAGTATGACTGCATACATATATGTGTTGCAGTTTTTGAACTCTACACTTCCTATCTCTATTAAATCTAAATTAAAATGCCTTCAATAAAGAAGAGAGTTATGCTCCACACAAAAAGTTGACTGAAGGGCAAATATTAAGAAAATCCAGAGCAGAGTTATGGTTCTTGTACTCCACACTTCTACTTAATGCTCTCTAGAAGTTTATGAATTTTAAATCCCTTTAAATACTTCCATATTTATGCTCTGCGCAATAAGCAGGCCAGAATAATGGACTGAAGGATGGACAATGTGATCACTAATAATAATGACACTATGTAAAATGCGTCCCATCGGCAACATTAAAAATATTTCCCATTTCGCTGTAAAATTCCTCATCTGAAGAGCCCTGCAACCTTTCCCAAAAAGCTTTAAAAAAAAACACTGGTTATAGATGGACACGTGTAATCTTTCTTGTGTCAAATAATATTGCTAAACGAGCAAAGTATTCATTATAAAATAATTAAATAAATTTAGATTGAAAACTATCCCTTTTTTAAGTCTAAGGGGCCAGTTGTGAAAGTACTGACACTTTAAAACACTAAAAGAATTTCATCATGCTTGGTTGCTTATGACAACCCTGGGACATGAACGATCCGGTACCTGGTTCTGTATGGAGGTCAGCCCACTGAGCATGTCATTGCTATGGTCTCCTCCATTGCTCATGGTTGTCACACCTCCCGGCCTCACATTGCTGGTAGACACACCTGCATCACCCTGCCAGACAAATGCAAAAATGCTAGTACAAAATTCAGGGAATACTGAAATCATGTTTTCAAAATAATGAACTTGTAGTGTTTACTATGGTGTTTTAAAGAAAGAAACACTGACAGAAAAGTACTGAAATCAGTGTCTATACTGAAAACGATGCAATATTTGTAACTCTTAGCACAAATCACATGTATATAAAACAAATCAGAGAGAATGGTTTGATGCTTGCAACAGGGCTTTGATAGTTCTGAACTTCGTGACCTCTGGTTTTGTAAGTTTTGCTACAATAGTTTTGTTAAGTTTTTACCACATTGCACAAAGACAAAAAAAAATCTGTTCACACCATTCTAATGCTGTTGCTTTTTAAATCATTAAATATTTATCAATGTTTGTTTAATTAATAAATGGGTTTCCATGCATGGTGTGTGTTTTTCGAACTCAATAGTTCTTTTCACTAAAGTTATATTTATTTATTATTATTAAGCATATGCCATTAGTTAGTGCTCGAGTTTATGCTCGACTTAGTGTAAAACTTCTAACTCTTTTTTTAATGTAGGTTTTTATTGAGTCCAATGATACTTTGATAGTCAGAAAAGTTCTTTGAACTGTCTTTTCATTGAAAACGATACAGAATTCCAACCCAGCAAAGCAGCAGGCGGAAACCAAAAGGCACCCGGCTATTTTACTCTAAATCTTTTGCCATCATAACTATGTGTTTTTTTTTAGATACCAGTAATGCATGTCAAACTTTTGTATATAACTTACGTTTGAAGCGTTGAAAGTCACATGGGCATGTACGACTTCAAGTATGTGGTATGTTAGCTCGTTCATGTCCGTGATGGGAGTAATCTTGGTCGCTACGATGCTCTTCTTGCCACCGAATGAGCGCACTGTGCCCCGAACTCTCACATACGTATTCTCTCTCATCGCTTTCACCCTCTCCTCATCTGGTACTGACTCCTTTTTTTAAATTAAAACAAGGCTTGTCACCATGGGATGACATATGCCCCCCTTTTTCCACATTTTTCTAAACCTTAACGCAAAGTGTTTTTCCACATTTTTTTAAACCTTAACGCAAAGTGTGACGGAATTTCAGACGGACAGACGATCACTATATGCCCACCTTCGCGGGCATAAAAAACAACAACACAATAATTGTGTGTTTGACCATAAACAAACTTCACAGTTTCACTATTTATAGGAGGAATCCAAACAATATAAATGAACAATATGAATGAACATTTTAATGTTTTGGTCCATAGAATCCTTTGAATTGCATAGCCTAGGGCTGTTTTCAAAAACAATGAAGTAGTTAAATAGCCAAAAGCATCATTTTAGCGTAATGTTTACAATGACCATCAGCAATATATGTTTAAAATATTAAAATCAAATATTTTTTATGTATTCATATGTCTACCAATGTCAAAGTGCAATATTAAAATGTCTTATACAAGCGACGCAGTCTCAAAGTGCACAATTTCAACATGTTTGTGCTATGTCTCACTTTTTACGAGACCTATTTCAACATCACCTACATCATTATCCACGAACTGTTTCACTTCTAGAGGTGGCCCAGAGAGATCGTCCACTTCATAATCCAGCCTGGTAGCGGACTCCTTTACTGATCGCACCAGACCCACAACTGTCACCTGCATGTCAACAGCCATACAGAGGACAAGAAGCAACGAATTTCAATGAATAATATGAACCTCTCTCTATGAAATTGGGGCTTAATGCATGTGATAAGTGTTGTCCCAGTTTAACCTGTGAAGTCCGCACAGGCATATCAGGGAGGACACTTTCAGCCTCAACTGGATTTTTACGACAATTTTTTTAAAAACAAAAATTCAACAAACAAATTCGTAGAATTGATATTCCCCGCAACATATATTTTGTTTAAGGATGGGTGCAAATCAGACGGATGAACATACTACGATACAAAGGGCCATTACTCTGTTATTAACAGATGGTGTACAATGCCATTTGGCGTGCTTCATCGTCTTATCCATATATATACTCATACCAAGTTTCAATGAAATCCGCCAAAGCACTTCCAAGATATGGCTCCGGACACAAAAGTGCCGGCCGGACGGACAGCCGGACGGACAGACAACGCCAAAACAATATCCCTCCGCCTCTGGCGGGGGATAATAAAATCAGGAAAGGGTCCCTGATTAGCCTGTGCCGATGGGAAATTCCTGTTTATGTTTGTCAAGGGTAAATGTTATTTACAATAAAGGCACACAAATCTGGAGCTAACTGGATTTGGTTATGAAACAACCAATTAATCTCACACATGTCTTGTGTAAGCTCATACATACAAACACCTTATAAGCGAATCAGTGATTTGAATAGTTGTTAGAAGATTGCAAACAATTTGGATCAGAGCTTACCAGCACATGTGAAAATTTCAAGTGCTTAATAACCATGAGAAGAAAATATACATATGGTCAGACAGACAAAAGCAATGTTTAATGCCTCCCACTCCATGACGGCACAAAATACGTGCAAGGGAAAGAACCAATATTGTATGGTCTCAACGGAAAAAAAAACGCTGGCATATACATGTTTTGCAATTAAGTATTTTAGGTCTGGAAGTTCAGGGGTTTTGTGTATTACTGCAGTCCTATGAATGAACACATGCAGCAGCGCTTTTTTTCTTGATTTTGGGGAAGGGCAAAACCTTCCATTTAAGGGGAAAAAATATCAACATAACTGAGAAAGGGGAAAAAAAATCCATGGATAACTTGAAATTTGGGCAAAATTGAATCATTTCTAAGAAGTTTTGTTTGGGGAAGGGCCTTTCAATTTGGGGACTGGGCCTTTATAAGGCACCTGCAAAAGAAGGAAAAAAGCCCTGCATGTTAGAAAGTTACCTGATAAATCTCCATGTCACCGCTGTAGAACTTTTCATCATTCTGTTGAGAGTTGATAATTTCAGCGATCGTCACTGGTGCGATGTACTGAGGCTTTTGGAGTGCCTATGCAAAATGAAGAAGTATGCAACTAACAAAAGCTGTCTTCACACAGGTAATATTTGAAGGTGAATGTACTAAAGGAAAATAGGAGGTTACAAAAAGCAAACATTTTGTAGGAGTCAGAAGAAAAAAAGGATAGCAGGGCTTTTATCGATATTAATTTTCTTTTTTTTATACATACAGAAGTATTTCTCAAGAGCCCTTTGGCCTAAGAATCAAGATAAAGGTAAAAAAACTCCATCTTTGTCTATTGAGCAACAACAAGATTTGGATTGCTAAAAATACGGTATTTTAGAACGTTTCTTTTTTCGTTATTCGTGGTTTACAGTCCCTTTAAATATATAAATGATACAACTTCCACTTTGGTTGCATCAACAACCAAAACCATACCATACATGTTCAAATTCATTCAGTTTATCTCCCATCCAGCTCTATAAGTTGAACCTTAGTAAATATAGTATTGAACACAATTATATTCTCAATTTGTAAGTCTTTGTTAGCAAAAAAGCAATAACACTAATTTCCCAATGTAAGTAAAAACTATGTGATTCAGCAAAATTTCCCAATTCAAAGGGATCTTGCCTCGTTCACATAATGGTGAAAAAAGAAACACTGCCATACATACATTTTCTGACGAATCTCACTAGACTGTAGATTCAAACTCTATTGGAAAACTTACAACAAGAAACATTAACTATTGATATATCATGTACTTATTAAAGTAATAAAAAACTACTTAAATTAAAACGTTCATGTTTGCACAAAATTAATGGTCCTTGACCGATGAGGCCTTCCAGCGAATTTAGCAAATATTCAAACAGGGCTCAGCCATGAGTGTGACGTGGGCGATTTCTTCACCCAGGGAATATTAACTTTGCACATGAATTTCATGATGGCGAAGTGACTCTTCCTCCTTTAAATGATTTACTTTGTGCCAAACATTGAACAATTACACTCAATTTGCTGGACACAGGAGGATTCTCAGCCATTAGTTGCCCAATATACAGGTCGTACAAAGTCGAACATTGAAATGAACAGTGAGCAGCCATTACATTTCTTAAAAATGTTCATAGACAATGCCTTAATTAATTGCCTTGTGCTGGTCACCAATTACTATGCTTCAGCAAAGTTAAATGGCCCACT
>VMBQ01003954.1:0-10910 GCA_007657795.1 Dreissena rostriformis
TTGTTACAAAATATAACGATAACACAAGAACTCGAAATTTTTAGATAGTTTCGCGTCTGAGACGCTTTATAATTTTATCGATTTCTAACGAAGATTTTTCGTAAATGAAAGTGTATTTTCAGTACAAGTCTGCGGCATTAGTGTTATTTCGCACACTGATGTATATTGTTCATTTATATCTTGAATCTTTGTCAAAAAGTTAAACAATTCTCATTTTGATAAATTGTGAATAAGTCCCTTTAAAAGCGTGCAATAACAAGATGCTGCAAACACTGACTGAAGCACATACGAAATAGGATTGTATAACAACGTTCGTCAATGCACATAATATTGATGAAATCTGTGTCATCTGTTTTTAGACTTAACTAAAAGTGGTATCGTTGCAAGAGTTAATACGACTGGCTGCTTTTTTAAATAATTAACCACGTTTGTATCGACGTTTTGTGATTTAACAACAGAACAAATAGTAAATTGATATTCATAGACACGTTGCTACTAGGCATCAAAACATATTTGTTTTACTGAAAGATCGCGCTCCGTTGAAATATCACATTTTGATAAGAGATACCTATCTTAATATGTGTGGTGCTCGTTTGAGGAAAGATGTGTTGTTCTTGCTTATATTACCAGCGTATATATCGTTTGCATTCGTCGGGCCCTTTATGTCCGAAATGACTTTTCATACGGCATACATTTCTACAAAATGTACACGTTTAATAAAGGTCAGTTATGCCCAGTGCGTGAAGGCGTTTGCAGAGTCGGAGAATGACGTAATGAACTTCTGGAGGCTGGCCACACTTTGTGAACTATGTTCCACTGCGTCCATCAACGCTACTTCCGGTCAAGGAAGCGTTGACAAAGTGGCCGTTGGCGCCTTAATCAGATACAAATACTTCGTAGGTCAGTAAACCATATATAAAAATAATACGTTTTCATTTAAAAGTATTATTTAGAAGTTTTAGTGTTCGACCTTTTTTTGACCGAATTAAACTGGTCAAATCAACGTATTCTAGCGTTACCAAACAAAAATGTACATCGTTATTATTGTTTGCATATTAAAAACGTTTATGATGTTGTACATATAACAAAGGGAATCACGGGCGAAAAAAACAGGATTCAGATAAATTTAACGCGCAGTAATTTGAAGAAAAAGCAACATGTGTATATCTACGTATACGTTTTAAAGAATATCGTGTTTGTTCTCAAACAATAACTTTAAAAAAGTAAATTAGAACAAAAAGAAAAAAAGAAACGACCTAAACGTACAATTTAAATTAAAAATCTTAAATAAAACGCATGTTTAAGCAATAAAACAAAAGTTTGCAAGTAAATTAGGTCTCAAAATAACTAAAAACCTATGGAAAGACATATAAATAATACCTGTTTTAATGAATTGCATTAACTCTGAACCATCCGTGTTTACCAGGATCCAGCACCGAAAGCCTTTCAACGCTCAAACAAGCAAGACAAAGCACGATGTATCGTCCCATTTCTCCCGCGTCCCTGGCCGTTGACGGGATTCCCAGCAATTATGATACAGACTGCACCCACACAAACAATGACCCCGATCAGTGGTGGATGGTGGCTTTGGGACGAGTGTTCCAGGTGACGACTGTCACCATAATCAACCGAATTGATTATTGTAAATGCGGTACGTAAATGACTGTCACCATAATCAACCGAATTGAGGATTGTAATTGCGGTACGTAAAAAACTGTCACCATAATCAACCGAATTGATGATTGTAATTGTGGTACGCACTTGACTGTCACCATAATCAACCGAATTGATGGTTGTAATTGCGGTACGTAACTGACTGTCACCATAATCAACCGAATTTATGGTTGGAATTACTGTACGTAAACGACTGTCACCATAATAAACTGAATTGACGGTTGTAATTGCGGTACGTAATGACGGTCACCATTATCAATCGCATTGATGTTTGTAATTGCGGTTCGTAATATGACTGTCACCATTATCAACCGAATTGATGATGGTAATTGCGGAACGTAACTGACTGTCCCCATAATCAACCGAATTGATGGTTGTAATTGCGGTACGTAAATGACTGTCACCATAATCAACCGAATTGATGGTTGGAATTACTGTACGTAAACGACTGTCACCATAATAAACTNCAGACAGACAGACAGACAGACAGACAGACAGACAGACAGACAGACAGACAGACAGACAGACAGACAGACAGACAGACAGACAGACAGACAGACAGACAGACAGACAGACAGACAGACAGACAGACAGACAGACAGACAGACAGACAGACAGACAGACAGACAGACAGACAGACAGACAGACAGACAGACAGACAGACAGACAGACAGACAGACAGACAGACAGACAGACAGACAGACAGACAGACAGACAGACAGACAGACAGACAGACAGACAGACAGACAGACAGACAGACAGACAGACAGACAGACAGACAGACAGACAGACAGACAGACAGACAGACAGACAGACAGACAGACAGACAGACAGACAGACAGACAGACAGACAGACAGACAGACAGACAGACAGACAGACAGACAGACAGACAGACAGACAGACAGACAGACAGACAGACAGACAGACAGTTGAATGATTTATATAATATTCTATCATGACGACAACAATTTTAATCCTCTTAATCCACAAGGTTTAGAAGTTTGCAGATTTGTTGTTTTTTTCACTTATATTGGTCAACAAGCGTTTTGGTTCAAATCATACCCTTGATGGCATATCTGCACGCCTTGGGGACTATTTTGTTTTCCGTATACGTACATAGTGACTTTAAAAAAACACTTCTGCTCTGAAACCAACAGGTCCAGAGGTTTTGCATTTTGCATGTAACATCGTATGATGGTCCTTCACCAATATTGTTTAAAGCATGTCCCGGGGGTTACAATTGATTTAACTTTGGTGGTTAGTAGTTTTCTGTTTATGTATATTGTGACAGTTATAGAATCTTCTGCTCTGAAACCAACAGGTCCAGAGGTTTTGTATTTGGCATGTAATATCGTGTGATTGTTCTCTACGAAGATTGTTCAAAGCATATCCCAGGCTTAAAATAGGTTCCACCCTGGCGGTTACTTGTTTTATTTTTTTTATATGTAATCTGAAACTGCAAGGCCCGAACATTGTGTATATCACATGTTAAATTGTATGGGAGTCATCTACCAAGATTTTTAAAATGATGCTCTAGGGTCGAAGGTAGCCACGAGCCATGATCACGGTATCACGTCATATAGTTTTTTATAGTTATATAGCAAAATGCCTTAACAAATCTCTGTCTCTAAAATTACAGTACCCACAGCTTTGATATTTGGTATGTGACAAAAGATAATGGAACTCTATAACAAATGTTTACAATATGGCTCCGGGGTCAGAACAAAAGAATGATTGAAGAATCAGAACTAATGGCTTGTCAAACGTGGTAAAAGGTTATTGTTTTCATAATACTGTGTAGCATAGTTGTATAATAAGGCGATTCTAGATTGCGGATTAAATCTCGCTATCTCTCATCGCATTACAAGGCCGGATCCATACATTGCTGTCCCAGAGGAGCAAATGTCGGTTAGGTAGGGTGGGGGCTTATTAAATGGTTAACTAAGCCGTTCGTTCAATCAATAATTAAATAAATCAATTTGATCGATCGATCACTCAATCAATGTTTAAGGTTATTTTATCCAGAGCGCAATGTTTAGCGTAAAGAAAGTCGATGATATTAAATTGACTTGTTCACAGATTTTGGCATGTTTTGAAGTTTGTCGTTAAACGCTTTGAATCGATCAATATAAACATCATAACTAAAGAGCTGCAATATAAAAACAAGAATAAAAGTCAAAAAAAGAAAGAAAAAACGTTAACCACACGAGGGCTCGACCCACTGACCCATGGAGTAAAAGCCAAGCGCCGAAACCACTCAGCCATCCGTCTTCACGTGTGTATGTGTGTAATTCAAAGTTTTTGTTCAAGTCGACGTTGATACATTATGTGCGGACCTGACCATCGGTCTTTACATGGGTTTCCATTTATTTTATACTTTGTATAACTATCCACGGGTTGTAACAAAATATAACGATAACACAAGAACTCGAAATTTTTAGATCGTTTCGCGTCTGAGACGCTTTAAAATTGTATCGATTTCTAACGATGATTGTTCGTAAACGAAAGCGTATTTTCAGTACAAGTCTACGGCATTAGTGTTAGCGTGCAATTACAAGATGCTGCAAACACTGACTGAATCACATACGAAGTAGGATTGTATAACAACGTTCGTCAGTGCACTTAAGTGTCACGTCGGTCTCTACTAGTTATAGTAGGAATGTCCGCACCAAACGTATCGCCATCTGTAGGATTGTAGAATTTTTAATAGCACCTGTTTTCGTTGAATCCGCATTCTTACTGTCTATTTGTCTGAAATATCGAGGCAAACGGTGCTTGACCAGATTAATAAGTTTTGTTGTGGATAATTGTTACAAAGGTTAACTACGGATAAATAACTAATGCCGTAAGTGCTTGTTTAATATTGATTAAATCTGTGTCATCTGTTTTTAGACTGAACTAAAAGTGGAATCGTTGTAAGAGTAAATACGACTGGCTGCTTTTTTAAATAATAAATCACATTTGTATCGACGTTTTGTGATTTAACATCAGAACAAATAGTAAAGTGATATTCATAGACACGTTGCTACTAGGCTTCAACGCATTCTTGTTTGTTTTACTTAAAGATCGCGCTCCGTTGGAATATCACATTTTGATAAGAGATACCTATCTTAATATGTGTGGTGCTCGTTTGAGGAAAGATGTGTTGTTCTTGCTTATATTACCAGCGTATATATCGTTTGCATTCGTCGGGCCCTTTATGTCCGAAATGACTTTTCATACGGCATACATTTCTACAAAATGTACACGTTTAATAAAGGTCAGTTATGCCCAGTGCGTGAAGGCGTTTGCAGAGTCGGAGAATGACGTAATGAACTTCTGGAGGCTGGCCACACTTTGTGAACTATGTTCCACTGCGTCCATCAACGCTACTTCCGGTCAAGGAAGCGTTGACAAAGTGGCCGTTGGCGCCTTAATCAGATACAAATACTTCGTAGGTCAGTAAACCATATATAAAAATAATACGTTTTCATTTAAAAGTATTATTTAGAAGTTTTAGTGTTCGACCTTTTTTTGACCGAATTAAACTGGTCAAATCAACGTATTCTAGCGTTACCAAACAAAAATGTACATCGTTATTATTGTTTGCATATTAAAAACGTTTATGATGTTGTACATATAACAAAGGGAATCACGGGCGAAAAAAACAGGATTCAGATAAATTTAACGCGCAGTAATTTGAAGAAAAAGCAACATGTGTATATCTACGTATACGTTTTAAAGAATATCGTGTTTGTTCTCAAACAATAACTTTAAAAAAGTAAATTAGAACAAAAAGAAAAAAAGAAACGACCTAAACGTACAATTTAAATTAAAAATCTTAAATAAAACGCATGTTTAAGCAATAAAACAAAAGTTTGCAAGTAAATTAGGTCTCAAAATAACTAAAAACCTATGGAAAGACATATAAATAATACCTGTTTTAATGAATTGCATTAACTCTGAACCATCCGTGTTTACCAGGATCCAGCACCGAAAGCCTTTCAACGCTCAAACAAGCAAGACAAAGCACGATGTATCGTCCCATTTCTCCCGCGTCCCTGGCCGTTGACGGGATTCCCAGCAATTATGATACAGACTGCACCCACACAAACAATGACCCCGATCAGTGGTGGATGGTGGCTTTGGGACGAGTGTTCCAGGTGACGACTGTCACCATAATCAACCGAATTGATTATTGTAAATGCGGTACGTAAATGACTGTCACCATAATCAACCGAATTGAGGATTGTAATTGCGGTACGTAAAAAACTGTCACCATAATCAACCGAATTGATGATTGTAATTGTGGTACGCACTTGACTGTCACCATAATCAACCGAATTGATGGTTGTAATTGCGGTACGTAACTGACTGTCACCATAATCAACCGAATTTATGGTTGGAATTACTGTACGTAAACGACTGTCACCATAATAAACTGAATTGACGGTTGTAATTGCGGTACGTAATGACGGTCACCATTATCAATCGCATTGATGTTTGTAATTGCGGTTCGTAATATGACTGTCACCATTATCAACCGAATTGATGATGGTAATTGCGGAACGTAACTGACTGTCCCCATAATCAACCGAATTGATGGTTGTAATTGCGGTACGTAAATGACTGTCACCATAATCAACCGAATTGATGGTTGTCATTGCGGTAAGTAAATGACTGTCACCATAATCAACCGAATTGATGGTTGTAATTGCGGTACGTTAATGACTGTCACCATAATCAACCGAATTGATGGTTGTAATTGCGGTACGTAAATGACTGTCACCATAATCAACCGAATCGATTGTTGTAATTGCGGTATGTAAATGACAGTCACCTTAATCAGCCGAATTGATGGTTGTAATTGCGATATGTAAATGAATGTCTTCATATAAACCGAATTGATGGTTGTAATTGCAATACGTAAACGACTGTCACCATAGTCAACCGATTTGATGGTTGTTATTGCGGTACGTAAATGACTGTCACCACAATCAACTAAATTGATGTTGTAATTGCGGTACGTACACGACTGTCACCATAATCAACCGAATTGATGGTTGTAATTGCGGTATGTAAATGAGTGTCACCATTCTCAACCGAATTGATGGCTGGAATTACGGTACGTAAATGACTGTCACCATAATCAAACGAACTGATGATTGTAATTACGGTACGTAACTGACTGTCACCATAATCAATCGAATTGATGATTGTAATTGCGGAACGTAAATAACTGTCACCAAAATCAACCGAATTGATGATTGTAAATGTGGTACGTTAATGACTGTCACCACAACCAACCAAATTTATGGTTGTAATTGTGGTACGTAAATGACTGTCAACACAATCAACCGAATTGATGGTTGTTATTGTGGCACGCAAATGACAGTCACCATAATCAACCGAATTGATGGTTGTAATTGTGGTACGTAAATGACTGTCACCACAATCAACCGAATTGATGGTTGTTATTTCGATACGTAAATGACTGTCACCACAATCAACCGAATTGATGGTTGTAATTGCGAAACGTAAATGACTGTCACCAAAATCAACCGAATTGATGATTGTAATTGCGGTACGTAAATGACTGTCACCACAATCAACCGAATTAATGATTGTTAGTGCGATACTTAACTGACTGTCACAATAATCAACCGAATTGATGGATTTTATTGCGGTATGTAAATGACTGTCAACATAATCGACCGAATTGATTGTTGTAATTGCGGTATAACTGACTGTCACCATTACCAACCGAATTGATGATTGTTATTGCGGTAGGTAAATGACTCTCACCATAATTAACCGAATTTATGGTTGTAATTGCGGTACGTAAATGACTCTCACCATAATCAACCGAATTGATGATTGTAATTGCGGTACGTTAATGACTGTCACAATAATCAACCGAATTGATGGTTGTAATTGCGGTACGTAACTGACTGTCACCATAATCAACCGAATTGATGGATTTTATTGCGGTACGTAAATGACTGTCACCATAATGAACCGAATTGATTGTTGTAATTGCGGTACGTAAATGAATGTCACCATAATCAACCGAATTGAAGATTGCAATTGCGGTACGTTAATGACAGTCACCATAATAAATCGAATTGATGGTTGTTATTGCGGTACGTAAATGACTGTCACCATAATCAATCGAATTGATGATTGTAATTACGGTACATAAATGACTGTCACCATTATCAACCGAATTGATGATTGCAATTACGGTACGTAACTAATTGTCGTCATAATGAACCGAATTGATTGTTGTAATTGCGGTACGTAAATGACTGTCACCATAATCAACTTAATTCATGGTTGTTATCGCGGTACGTATATGACTGTAACCATAATCAATCGAATTGATGGTTGTTATTGCTGTACATAAATGACTGTCACCATAATCAACCGAATTGAAGGTTATGATTGCGGTACGTAAATAACTGTCAGCATAATCAACTGAATTGATGGTTGTAATTACGGTACGTTAATGACTGTCACCAAAATAAACCGAATTGATGGTTTTAATTTCGGTACGTTAATGACGGTCACCATTATCAACTTAATTGATGGTTGTAATTGCGGTACGTAATGACTGTCACCATAATCAATCGAATTGATGGTTCTAATTGTGGTACGTAAATGACTGTTACCACAATCAACCGGATTGATGGTTGTAATTGTGGTACGCAAATGACAGTCACCACAATCAACCGAATTGATGATTGTTATTGCGGTACGTAACTGACTGTCACCATAATCAACCGAATTGAGTGTTGTAATTGCGGTATAACTGACTGTCACCATAATCAACCGAATTGATGATTGTTATTGCGGTAGGTAAATGACTCTCACCATAATCAACCGAATTAATGGTTGTAATTGCGGAACGTAAATGACTCTCACCATAATCAACGGAATTGATGATTGTAATTGCGGTACGTAAATGACTGTCCCCATAATCAACCGAATTGATGGTTGTAATTGTGGTACGTAAATGACTGTTACCACAATCAACCGGATTGATGGATTTTATTGCGGTACGTAAATGACTGCCACCATAATGAAACGAATTGATTGTTGTAATTTTGGTACGTAAATGACTGTCACCATAATCAACCGAATTGATGATTGCAATTGCGGTACGTAAATGACAGTCACCATAATCAATCGAATTGATGGTTGTAATTGCGGTACGTAAATGACTGTCGCCATAATCAATCGAATTGATGATTGTAATTACGGTACGTAAATGACTGTCACCATTATCAACCGAATTGATGATTCCAATTGCGGTACGTAACTAACTGTCACCATAATCAACCGAATTAATGGATGTTATTGCGGTACGTAAATGAATGTCACCATAATGAACCGAATTGATTGTTGTAATTTCGGTGCGTAAATGACTGTCACCATAATCAACTTAATTGATGGTTGTAATTGCGGTACGTATATGACTGTCACCATAATCAATCGAATTGATGGTTGTTATTGCGGTACAAAAATGACTGTCACCATAATCAACCGAATTGAAGGTTATAATTGCGGTACGTAAATAACTGTCACCATAATCAACTGAATTGATGGTTGTTATTGCGGTACGTTAATGACTGTCACCAAAATAAACCGAATTGATGGTTGTAATTTCGGTACGTAAATGACTGTCACCATAATCAACGGAATTGAAGGTTGTAATTACGGTACGTAATAACTGTCACCATAATCAATCGAATTGATGGTTGTAATTGCGGTACGTAAATGGCTGTCACCATAATCAACCGAATTGATGGTTGTAATTGCGGTACGTTAATGACTGTCACTTTTATCAACCGCATTGATGATTGTAATTACGGTAGGTAAATGACTGTCACCATAATAAACCGAATTGATGATTATAATTGTGGTACGCACTTGACTGTCTCCATAATCAACCTAAATGATGGTTGTAATTGCGGTAGGTAAATGACTGTCACTATATAAACCGATTTTATGGTTGTAATTTTCGGAACATAAATAACTGTCTCCATAATCAACTGAATTGATGGTTGTAATTGCGGTACGTAACTGACTGTCACCATAATCAACCGAATTGATTGTTGTAATTGCGGTACGTAAATAACTGTCACCATGATCAACCGAATTGATGGTTGTTATTGCGGTACGTAAATGAATTCATCGTATCAACCGAATCGATGGTTAATTGCGGACAGTAAATGACTGTCACCATAGTCAACCGAATTGATCGCTGTAATTGCGGTACGTAAATGACTGTCAGCATAATCAACCGAATTGATGAGTGTAATTGCGGTACGTGAATGACTGTCACCATAATCAACCGAATTGATGGTTGTTTTTGCGGTGCGTAAATGACTCTCACCATAATCAAACGAATTGATGGCCGTTTTTGCAGAACGTAAATGACTGTCACCATAATCAACCGAATTGATGGTTGTAATTGCGGTACGTAAATGACTGCCACCATAATGAAACGAATTGATTGTTGTAATTTTGGTACGTAAATGACTGTCACCATAATCAACCGAATTGATGATTGCAATTGCGGTACGTAAATGACAGTCACCATAATCAATCGAATTGATGGTTGTAATTGCGGTACGTAAATGACTGTCGCCATAATTAATCGAATTGATGATTGTAATTACGGTACGTAAATGACTATCACCATTATCAACCGAATTGATGATTCCAATTGTGGTACGTAACTAACTGTCACCATAATCAACCGAATTAATGGATGTTATTGCGGTACGTAAATGAATGTCACCATAATGAACAGAATTGATTGTTGTAATTTCGGTGCGTAAATGACTGTCACCATAATCAACTTAATTGATGGTTGTAATTGCGGTACGTATATGACTGTCACCATAATCAACCGAATTGATGGTTGTTATTGCGGTACAAAAATGACTGTCACCATAATCAACCGAATTGAAGGTTATAATTGCGGTACGTAAATAACTGTCACCATAATCAACTGAATTGATGGTTGTAATTGCGGTACGTTAATGACTGTCACCAAAATAAACCGAATTGATGGTTGTAATTTCGGTACGTAAATGGCTGTCACCATAATCAACTGAATTGAAGGTTGTAATTACGGTACGTAATGACTGTCACCATAATCAATCGAATTGATGGTTGTAATTGCTGTACGTAAATGGCTGTCACCATAATCAACCGAATTGATGGTTGTGATTGCGGTACGTAAATG
>VMBQ01003954.1:12407-49907 GCA_007657795.1 Dreissena rostriformis
GATGATGATGATGATGATGATGATGATGATGATGATGATGATGATGATGATGATGATGATGATGATGATGATGATGATGATGATGATGATGATGATGATGATGATAACGACGACGACGATGATGATGATGATGATGATGATGATGATGATGATGATGATGATGATGATGACGACGACGACGACGACGACAAGGCTAGCAATGTTGACTTAATGACAAAAGTTGGCGATTTTGTACGGGTTATGAGTTTTGATCAGGAAAAGTTTGTTTACACATGACTATCGTACTGTTATCAGGCGGTCGATTGGATGGGATCATTTACGAGGTTGGGCTTGCACCAGGCTCGTGGGAAGAATGTGGCCTCTTCCTTGGTCCAGGTGATGGTATTATCAATATTACAACAACCTGCAACCGCACCATGTACGGGCGATATGTGCGAATACGCAAGATTAAGCAAGATTTTTTAGGCTTGTGTGAAGTGTATGTATACAGTTAAATCTTGTTGCAGACAACCATCAAGCAGACAATACTTATGTGTACACGTAATGCTAATGAAACAGTAATGTAATGTTTATGGCATTTAAATGAAAACACTTTTGTTCTAGTTGCGTTTGATAAGTTGTGGGGAATACTTAGCCACAAGAGACGATTATCTTTTTTTATATTATGTAAATGTCCTTAATGTAAAAAGTAGTCTACATTTAGCCGCTATAATTCATGTGTTCCTCCTAGTTGTTTAATTTAAAATTAACTGAAAATGGTTTGCTGATCAGAATTCACTTCTTAACTAAAACAAATATACAAGACGCTAAATCCTGATATACTTTCCATCAGAACAATTCTGAGTGTATTACTATGATATAATGGCGTGTAGTCTGTAAGGAAAAGAATGACGTTAGTTTAATGCGTATCTTGAAAAAAATGTGTTTCAATTGAATTATTATCATGTGTCTGATTAATATATTAGTTTAGGCAATTTTACAGGAAAATTACGCTTATTTAGAAACATCGTGTAAAAATCAATATTAAAAGCTGTCCGAATGGTTGGGATTTGCACATGAAGGTTGTTGTTTGAACCATGTACAATATAACTCTTACACACTGCATGTATTTTACCTTTTAACTACTGATGTTATTTTCATGTGTTTCTTAGGATAAAAACAGGGTTTGTTCTTGTTGTTGAATGCTTTGTCTACATACATAGGACCTTATGTAAAGCGTTGTATGCATTGTCCGAAGTTATTGAAATGACACACCTAATATTGATCGTGAGGACTATATTCGTCATAGTGTGATTCTCTTGCTAACGGAGCCATTCTCATTTGTGTCGTGTTCTGAGAAAACTGGGCATAATGCATGTGCGTCTATTGTCTTCCCAGATTAGCCTGTACAGTCCGCACAGGCTAATCCGGGATGACAATTTCCGTTTTTATGGAATTTTGTGTCTAAATGATGTCTCTTAGCGAAAATCCAGTTTAGGTGGAAAGTGTCGTCCCTGATTAGCCTGTGCGGACTGCACAGGCTAATCTGGGACGACACTTTACGCGCAAGCATTATTCCCAGTTTTCTCAGAACGCCATTCTCATTCAACTAGAACGCTAGTGTAATGGACGGGTGCTGGCTCACCTCTTTGTGTTTGTAGAATAATGCACGCTTTCTTTCTATGTGCAAACGCTGTTCTTTTCCTGCTGATGTAACGGTCGATTTTGTTATTAAATAAATTTTATTTTGTGTCGTCTTTTTCAACGATAGTATATCAACTAGTCAGTTCATTATTAATAAAAAGACAAAACATCAACGAAAAACAAAAACTTTGTTAATGACGCATCAAAATCAGTATTTGTACAAAACTGCTCCGCATCTTCATTTGAGCAATGTTAGATGTCACAACTTAAAGCCAAAATATTAATACAATCTCAAATGGTATTCGTGCTGTTTAACCTGTTATTTCATGTAATTTTGCTATATGCACTAAACAGATAAAATCTCGGGTTTCGTCACACCAATAACACTTAATATGTCATATGGGAAAAGATTTTTATAATTTAAGAGTTACATTACTTCGTGACTAAATTAATAATGCCCGATGCGCTTTGTCGTTAAATAAATGTAAAACGATCGATAGTGTGAAATATACCATTAAAATTATGTTCGTATTTGTGGATTTGCTCCCTGGCTATTTACATATATATATTTAAAGTGTTCCGAACAAAAATTGACACCTCTGCAATATAACCACAGTCATCAATCAGAGTTATGTTCTTATCTTGAATAAACTAATGTCATGGTATTCACACTATTATCAAAATCGCAAACAACAATTCCAGACGATACGAGTGCTCACCTGATGAAGTGACATGACACCTACAAACAAGCCATTACTGGTTTTTAACTTTCTTTTCTCTGAATATCACTCGCATTTCAAACGAAAATGTCTGTCTGTCTGTGTGAATGTCTGTCCGTACGTCCGTCCATCGGTCCGTCTGTCTGTCTGTCTTTCTGTCTGTCTGTTTGTCTGTCTGTCTGTCTGTCTGTCTGTCAGCCCGTCCAACCGTCCGTTCGTCCGTCCGTCCGTCTGTCCGTCTATTCGTCCGTCTGTCTGTCTGTCTGTCCGTCCGTCCGTCCGTCCGTCCGTCCGTCCGTCCGTCCGTCCGTCCGTCTGTCTGTCTGTCTGTCTGTCTGTCTGTCTGTCTGTCTGTCTGTCTGTCTGTCTGCCTTGTCTATCTGTCTTGTCTATCTGTCTTTCTGTCTGTCTGTTTGTCTTGTCTATCTGTCTGTTTGTCTTGTCTTCTCTTTCTGTCTGTCTGTTTGTCTTGTCTTTCTGTCTGTCTGTTTGTCTTGTCTTTCTGTGTGTCTGTTCATCCGTATTTATGTATGTCTTTAAGCCGAAAACAACTTAACTGACTTTCAAGGCTTCTAGTATATAGCTGCTAATAAAAATCCAAGCGACGATGCGACGAGGATGCATGGGATTATCACAAACAGCACGATGTCCAAACAGTTTATGACTTCTTTCCAAGAGTATTCGACGTCAACAGTAGGAGACTCGTCAGACATTCTGCTTTCCGTAGCGCGTATTTGTATGGGCACAATCTTGGACCCTTTGGAACAAGATTTGCATTTCAAACATCGCATAAAGAGAACCAGAATGCGAGGAATGGCAACCTTTTCATCAAAACTGGACTTTCGCAGTAGGGCCAACACGAAGACGGTTGTCAGGGTGCTGCAAGTGGTTTGGATTATGAAAAAGACTGCAATCAACGCTACGGAGTCGGAATTATGTGCTAACGATGAGGAAACGATGGTGAGGAAGACAGCAAATGCCAAGAAGAACGTAATTGAGTAGCCTGCTTTTTCTCCACTGTCATTCGGCAACAGGAAAACACAGAGGTTCAACATTCCTAGCGTCATGAAAGGAAATAAAACAGACAGCAAAAAGTACTGTTGTTTTCGTCTCATTGTGAGGGAAAAGCTTTGGTGCTTTCATCGTCTTCTTCCTCAACTATCCAACCTGAGTCAACTATATCCCAACCCGTATTGGTTTCGTACTAGGTCATATTGATTTCTTTCGATATACCTTTCATTGCAACCTAAAAATACAGACAACACAAATGTAAACGATATGTTTCCGTTTTTTAAGTGTAACAGTATCCAAAACACAGCTAAGTTAGTTCACTTTGATAGCTTTCTAATATGCATTACCTCCTTTGTATAGTAAGTCCAAGACTGAAACGTCAGATAACACGTCTGTTGATCGAACGGAAAGTTCGTCATGTACATAGTGCACGTTGATTCAAACACCTTCAATAATTCAAAAACAACAACTAAACATTTGTTCATTGGTTAACAGTTTGCGAACCTCTCATATGCATTTCTAATAGAATCAAACATGTACACCTAATTCAAATATATGTCTGTTGTGTCCGCAAATATTATATGTTATCATTTAAATCCGTGGATTTTTGGTAGTCACTCACTTCATACGTCCTTGAAACGGATACCAATGGATGGTCTCGTCATAGTAGTCGTCAACATTGAGTGATGGCACACAGAGTACTTTGTAATTTAGATTGGAATTCGTCAAGGCAATGTCCGGCTTCCATACCTCATTCTGTTTAATTATTGATCAAGAGTAAGTATTTACATAAAAATTGCGTTTCTTGTCTTGTTATATAAGTTATTCATACATACAATTGAGTATTAAAGCTATTAGTTTCGACCGGGATCTGAACTGGGAATTGAGACAGGCCCTTCACGAGCCTTAAACATCCAGTGCGATATCACTAAACCTATCGTAAAAAATGTTATTTTTCACTTTAAAGTTGTACGAGGGTATATTAGAAAAAGATTGAGATCATCCGTCCGTGACGTTTGGTGGATGCTTTAAACGCTTATGACTGGTATAATGTACTTAATTTCTAAAAGTAAATTTAATTGTTATAGTCCAGTTTTATTTTTCCGGAGCGTACGTTATACACACGTTCTTCATTCTGTATACGTATTAAGATAAAAAGATGTGATGCAGAGAGCAGAGCCAAATTAATATACTGCTCTAGCTTAATTTATTACGGGGGTTTTAGTTGGCGACTTTCTTTTCCTGACTATTTTCTTTTAAATTACCAAAATGATAAATGAATGTTGAATAAGCTCAGTTCAACGGAAAAAAAAACTCTAGTTTTATTGTAGTCGCTCGGTGGCAGTTCTTGTTAAGACCGCTTATCGATAAGAACCATTAATAGTTCGCCAATATTGACATGGCACTGAAATTTAATCGTGAATAATTAATATGAAGTAATTTCCGCCCTTAAAGCGAGTTTAATCAATTGTATCGTACATGACTAAGAATATCTGTATTGGCTCATACACAAAGCGTGCTTAACGTGAGCTATCAAAACCGAATGCAAACATAGGAAACAATCCACGCGTAAATGAATTCCCATGGAGTCCATGACTGCCATACTTGGTGACCTATACATTCAGTTGAAAGGGGTAGGCTGCTCTAGTGGCTGTCCGGTTAGCGCAGTGGTTGGTACACGCTTCTAACCTAGGCGATCCGGGTTCAATCCCCGTTCCTGGAGGCATGTGAGTTTATTTGGTGGTAACCATACCGGACAGGTGTTTTTTTTCCGGTTACTTCGGCTCCCCCCAACAACACAATACTATATACAATTGTTAAATCCTTCAGTAACACTCTGGGTCGACACATTATGCAGCCAGAGGCGCGGTAGGACCTCATAAGCTTTGAAATAACTACATGCTGTGCTAGTTCGCGGTTGCTGTTTAGACATTTTTATTACTTTCATACGAAAGATAAATGGAATACACATTATGTTTACCTGTGGCAAATATGCGTACGTTATGTTATTATCGTCCGGATTCCATCTTAGTAAATCGGCATTCCATACGAGCTCTAGGTATGTCGTTGTTTTCATCGTTTCTTTGGATTCGCTCAGCTACATGTAATTGATGGTCAGAAGATGAAGGCCTATCGATATTTCTGTGGATAAAAAAACAAAACAAACAAATAACGATTTTGTAGTAAACGCAGCACCTCTGACTGCGATAGCCCTTAACATAAACGCATTCATGACCAGGAAACTAAATGTATATGACAACAAAAATTGTCGGTCGCTAATTTTATAGAAAAAAAACAGCACAATATTGTATTTATAATTTAATTATTTTACAACGGGACGCATAATCAATGGGCTTTTAACAATTATTATATTTTAAACTCGAATCAAACAAAACAATTCTATTTTGTATTCTTCCATTTTATTAATAGGAATTCGAAAAGCGCGAAGTGTTGTCACGTGATAATAGAGAGGTTGAGGAGACGAGTGTTTTCAGATGCTTTCCTTGTCCATAGAAAGACCATTTTATTCTAAAGACAACAAGTGGGAAGACGTAGTGGCAGAGATTGCAGTAAGAAGGTACCATTAGTTACTGGAGCTGGTAGTGTAATCAAAGCTCCATTAGCACTCATAATCAACGAATATTTCGTATTATATTTCGTTATATATTTCGTTAAATAAAGTTAACCATAAAAATCAGTGTTCCTTATAACAATAGCCAAAATTTCAACGCTAGTTGTGATATGTTGACATAAATTTTACAAGATACAAGATGCTTGTTTCTTTTTATATATGTATTTTAACAATATGTTCCATTTTAGTTTCCCGCAAAGATATCTATCGATACGACACACGAACACTAGCTTGATACATGAATATGTGTTGAATATATTGTCTCAATTTTTTTAAATTGCATTTTGTATTTTGTTAAATCAATTTATCGTTGCAATTGCGGCTATTGTTATAAAGGACACTGATTTTGTATCGGTTATTATTATTTAACGAAATATTTTACGAAATATTCGTTGATATTGAGTGTTAATGGGATTTTAACCTTTTACGGGATGAACAGCGTAGCAGGAGATTTTAGGGAGAGAGAACTGATGAAATGAAACTTGAATGGCCCCCAGAAGCAATTAAAATGGAAGGAGCAATATGTCTAAACTATTTAGAAGATACTGGTAAAATAATCGCCGACTAGAGCCACTGATACCTAAAATAAGATTGTAAGCATAAACGAAGAACATGGGAGAGCTGCTGTATTGTAGTTCCTTCGCTTTCGTTCTTTTCAAATGCCAGAAGGCGTTCACGGTAGCACCATAGTCGGCCGCTGTCTATTTTAAAAACTTATGATTCAACGTCAGAGATCGTTATTCAGAGGTTTGTGTTTTTCATTCACCTCAATAATGGCCACGAGAAACAAGTCTACTGTTATTACTGTTAATAAACAATCAAATAATGATGATTTTCTTTTAGGCAGAACTCCTCTTTAACAATGGGTTTCCGAACTTGAGAACAACAAATTAACATATAGATATGTCATCTTGCAGTTAATTTTCTCTCGTTAGAACGTATGTTATAAATTCATACAAACGTGCTTTAGCATTTTACAAATGGCATACGCTACCATTCGTGATGAATTGTTTGATTTACTTAAAAATCTTTGATCTATAAATTAACTATCACGACAAGATTAATTTATTATAAAATGGCACACCAATAAAACACGGTAAGACATACATTCAATTTGCATTCGTTTGACGTATGTTACACTATTCAAATATCATTATTAAAGAGATTGTAACAAAACAAGACCCTACCGATTGCCTTTGACTGGTCGTCAGAGGGTTGTACCCAGTAGTTATAGTCATTCTCGACGAACAGTTTTCTGTGCAAGGACTTAACATCTGCAATGGGTTGACAGGTCACGTTGGGCGCATGCCCAATCAAAATCATCGATGCGGAAATGAGTGTAAGCATGTTTTGAAATAACGATATGCGCACATAAACAAAACACTGAACACAATATAAGACGGTATAATCAATTTGCTAACAAAGTTATTCCATCGTATAACTACAAAATCGATTGTATTGATCAGAAATTGAAAGAAAATAAACACATGTTATAACACATTAACATCTTTTCCTAGCATGAAGGTTTACACGGATTACATACACATGAAGGCACTCGACGTTTTTGGTACCTTGTATTGTCAAACCAAATCGAGTATCAAAGTAACCATTAACACGCGTCCTGTATGATTGTAAACTGAGTAAACCGTCTGCGTTAGAAGTAGTTTATGAAAAACGATAAAAGTCGTTCTGGGTGTGTGTGTCTCATGAAAATTCGAAATTCGATCGAGCTTGTTAGTTATTTATATTAATGCGGCAGTTAACGGTTTTAAAAATTACAATATAATGTGTAACATGCCGTCATATGATTGCTTATGATGTTTTAAATTCTAAGTAAATACATTGAGCAAACTTCGTCGACTGGTGTCCACAACAAAACAAACATCTATGAGTTACCTGTTCCGCAATAAACCACCAGTTTCTAGAAAATTTTGCGTATTTTATTGGGTATATATCGTAATCGTCAAGTATCTTACCCTTAATTTAATGTTTTACCTCAACAAAATATACTTAATATAAAAAACAACATATGTGTATGAAGAAGATATCTGCATTTTAATTTTTTTCTGTGTTTACATTTGTAATCGTCTTAGAAAGAATAAGAATACTACATTGCAGTACTGCACACTATGTGCACCAAATGTTTGTAGATAATTGCAGCAAAAATACATATGAGTAATTAAAACACGATTGACTATTTACAAAAAAAAATGTATTTTACTAAGCGTTTGGAAAAGAATGCATCCATATAAGGTAAACCTTTACTGTCATAGATGGGAGTTATATATTTCCGTACTTCGCTTGTTGACATTTTAACCCATTCATGTCTAGCGTCTAGAAAAAAGGCCTTGGCAAACAGCGTAGACCCAGATAAGACACCGCATGATGCGGCGTCTCATCAGGGTCTGCGCTGTTTGCTAAAAGGAATTTCTGTAAGACAAATTCTTAATATAGAAATAAATATACTAGACATCCCTTATTTTGCCAAATACCATTTGCTAAATTGTGACGAGGCGGATTTCGTTGAAACTTGAAACACCGAATGAGGACAATTAATACATTTTTTCTACCACATTATATTCTTCAACACAAACCATCATGTCGACCATTTTGTATAAAAGAAGGTTCTTGACTTTTAATTTCACCTTCTTTAACCAAAAATGCACAAATGTGTGTCTTTTTTTCTTACTATTGCAACCCATTGATCGATGGTTTTATTTTGTGAGTGCCGAATGTATCTATATTCGTACCGCTCGAATTCTTTGTTTATCTTTGGTCAGAAACATTGGGAGAATCGCTCTTTGGTGCAATTGTTAATTGAATCATCGTGTGCAAGATCTAGCGTTTGGTATATATCAAAGACGTCGTTGCCAGCGTTAGGCATAATAATGGCTGTTCTTGCTGTCGATGTTATATCCGAAACACGCTTTTTTAAGTGTGGACACTTATTTTGTCCATCTCACACCAACGGTGACCTAGAGAACTGTCCTCCCTATACACGTCAATTTTGGGAACGGAGTTAATCGAGTCATTTGTAATGTTAGACAAGTTTATTACAATTTGTAAGTTTATCGAATCTTTCCTTGTTGCCAATGGGATGTTGCTATATTATTGTTTGTTATTGTCTAGACCCTTAGAGGGATGGTTAAGTCACAAGACCCAACAATGATTAATTTTCTAACATATGTATCCACTACCTCTATCATTTACGAGCAACACAGCCTTAAATTGACTGAAACATAGCAGTTGCTAATCTCTTGCTAATCTGTAAATAATCATGTCAACTTAACTCAGATTGGTACCCAGCTGGTTGTTAAGTTACAATTTAAAAAATAATGAGCACACTGCGAACTCGTATACTCATAAATAGGTCCAGAGTAAACTTTCCCTCAATACCAAAGAAGAGATGTGTTGTATAGCCATTTATAAAAAAAGGCATTATATCTAATTTACTCGACATTTGAGATTTTACCCCTAGGCAATTCTTTCTTATCGCCTTGTATACACATCCCCAATCAGTCAATTACCCCATGAAACTGTATTCTTCATGGATCGATTCTTGATGTTATATGTTTTTTGATAAGCCATGGAAACAGCAGCAGCAACTGGTAGCAACTGATGCAGGATTTTGTAAGCAATATTTTGAAGAATGTTTGACGTTAATAATGTTTGTAGATAAATGATGTTTAAAGCAATTAAAGATGTGATATGAATACTCTTCATTATTTTTTACCGGTAATATGCTTTGCTGCATTTTCTTTGTATGCTGATGTTTTCTTCTATCCCTAAAAGGTGACACATACGTTTTAGTTAACTATAGTAGTGTCACTTTGATAATTAATGCACTTGTATAGAGAACATTACAAAGGGCACACAAATGTAAGTTTTATTTTATTCAGGAAATATGACGGCGAGACGAGATTTGTCGGTCGTAGGATCCGGGCCAAGGGTTCAAGAGCTCTACCATTCTGGTACAACGTCCACCAACTGAACCGCTGTGTAGTCCATACGTATGGCAGCACACTCGGTCAAAACATGATTGATACAGTCGACAGGGTGAGTTAGAGATTTTGACAGCGCAATTCGTGGATACATTTCTAAGTGAGATGAACGCAAGATTTAGTTACTACAATCAACAGCTTCCATTGTTGTGTAACTTGTTCCAGACAATGTGTGCAACAGTGAAACAACAATCACAGCTAATGACTTTAACTGGTTAAAGATGACCTGTACTCCGCTCCTTGTCTACCGTCAGAGCATCACCTGTTGCAGGTATAGTGAAGAGGTATAATTGACCGCTTGATTCTGCATGACTCCCTAAGGCAAGTTGATGTACATTTGCATCCGAATAAAAAAAAAATGCTTGGAATAGTGTGTGTGTTTCCTGTTGATAGTGAACATTGAACGGTGTGATTATGAATAAATACATTTATTTGGTTTGAAGTTTTAGACACACACAGTAAGTGAAAGGGTCAATGAAATGTTGTAACCTTTTTTACTTCATGTATGATATTGTACATTTTACAATTTTGATATAATACGTCTCATTTCGTTGTAACATTTTTATTGGACAATACACATTTTTTAAGAAAAAATACTTCCCAAAATATACTGATCTGCATAACTCTTATGCATTTTTAGTATTTGGTGTTGCATTCATTTCTATTTATTTTATGGTATCGTATTGAAAGGTTATTCGATTTATGGTTTTTTTGACACGCTATCATGTCTAAAGTATGGAATACTAACGTTTCCATGAGCAAAACGATGTACAATATAAAACTAAACTTAAGATATGCGAGGTTATACCCTGATTGCATATAGCAAATAAAACATGCTTTAAAATAAATGTGCCGTGTGTCAATCAGAATATTTGCATTTATATATATATAATGAGCTCAATATATCATTATTTACTTTTAACAATCTACTTATCTACCTTATAAGTAAGGGTAATTTGTAGCCATTTCATTTTTTTTTTAAACAATTTGTGATAACGACTAACAACACACACTCGTCGAAAATCACATCTGCGGTACAATCAACCACCTCTCACCATCAGACCAAAAATCTTTAAAATGTCAAAAAGAAGTAAGTCAGCGGCCGGGCATCGATGCTAGCCTTATAAGATGGTTGTTTCCTTTATGCAAGTACATGTTGTATAACCTGAACAGTACTGCATCCGGTTTGTCTTAAAATATTCGCAATATTTAGACTGGTTCTGTTAATTGAATTTTTCTTAGATCTCATTCCTCATATAAGTTTATTACAAAGTTCTTTCAATTATATGTTTGCATTCCTATACAACTATACAGTACTTGAGTTTTAAATAGAAATATTTAACATAAGACAAAATTTTGTTTTTTCAGATGTACAGCACATACATGTTTGGATATATATTTGATGGTAAAATCCTGTTTATAATGAAAGCCATATTTTAAATGGAAAAATAATTGTGACCTTTCCCAACCTTGCGCGTTGCACGTTTGACAATGTCGATCAGTTCATGCCATGTCATTTGGAAATTCATCATGCAACACACAATTGCGCTCGATACAATGTGTAAGGGGTGTTTTCTTTCAATCACATTTGACCTTGAAATGTGACATTGACCTCTCACCCGTGTCTTGAACGTTATACTCTTTATCTTACGTGCTTCTGACTTTGGCCAACTGTTCATGCTCGACAAAGGTTTAGTCACAGTCAAAAAATATTTCAAAATCCGCCCGAGCTTTACAAGTTATACATGTTGTTTTTTTTTTACCTTAAACTGCGACCTTGACGATCTGATTTGAGCCTGACGGACCCAACAATTAAAAATATTTACATGCGTGTCAAAGTTTCATTTTTAATTTTGACATTTGAACTTATATTAAGACATTTAAATTGGACCTGATATTGACGCGCTGTACCAAGGGTCTTAATGTCAATCACCTCTGACACATAACTCTTTAAAAACAACATTCATGCTGGCCAAATATTTGTTTCGGACATTGCGCTTAGGACGAATTTAATATATTTGTCTTTGACCTTACATTTTGACATTGGCCCGTACCTATTGGACTAGATATTGCAAGTGTCACTTCGACCAATCCTGCTTATCACTCATTCTAAATCATTTGAAAATACGTCAATACTGAAAACAGCTATGATACAGACTAAGTGCTTAAAATGAATTTCTTTAATTTGAACTTGTATCTAAACGTGCGACATTGTTTATTAACATGTTTGCCTGGATTTAACAGTGAAACTCTGGACCATCTAGCTCATCACTTCCGCAAAGGTATTTGGAATTATATTAATGCTGGACAAATGATACGGCGGAAAATTGTTATAATTCAATCATTTAAACTTCCAGATATTGGTGTTTTCAAATCCATTTGATGTTCCTTGTCATAGTTAACGAGTAGTCGTTACCATTGTCCGTATGAATATGCACACCTTAATTTGAAGCTATCAATCTAGTTTAAATAGACAAACGTGAAACTGTTTTTTTGAAATCTTGTGCAGCCAGATAGGACACTCAAGGTTATGGCCACATTATTTTTGAATTTAACATCTTGTGGTAAATCGTTTAGTTACTAAAGTTACTTAAAATGTATTCGTTTGCAAATCTAATACGTTCTTTCTAACTTTACAATACAAATTCAACTGTGCCTGTACATATCGTTCCATATTCTTCATTTAATGTCGATTTTTGCCTTGTATATGTAATCATTGACATACTCGTTGGTCAAACAAGATCCATAAACAATGACTCAGTTTTCAAAATATATTAATATTTCTGGTCTCATAGTTTTTATAGCGAAATTTAAGATTCAACTTGCTAAGCTTTTTTTCTACAAAGAAGTCACACTTGATAATACAAGATACTTCGCTCTGGTTCTTCGAATTATAAATGTTTTTCAGGCATCGACGGAAAAGAAAAATGATGAGTGATGTACTTCTAAATTTATTCATATTTATTTTTTAGATTTGTGTGTTTGTTCTTATTCGACTTACGGTGTTTATTTGCATGTTTTAGTATGTGCCCTACATTTTAGAATTTATCTAATAAACGCTATGCAATTGTCAATTTTATACCGTCAGATAGCTAAACGTAAAACGAAGAAAAAATAATAGTTTTTTAAGCAAAAATGCTTAGATTTTGGGTCTTTCTTCGATCAGACACCTCTAATTACGTCATAAGGTCATTCTTTAGTTAGAACATTGTGTTAATTTTAATGACATAAGCACCAGTGATAGCCTGTACATATGCAACCTTATTTTCTAGGATCTAGATTGTTTCTTTATTCTTAAATTTAATAATGGTTGAACGGGCCCTTACCGAAGCAATAAAACGCATAGTCGCAATATACATATAAACTTATCTTTCATAAAGATTGATTCTGTGATTACATATTGCGGTATATGTTTAGTGGTTTTTTCCGTAATAAATGATTATATTGTCTGTGACATAATAACTTTGCTTACAGGTAAAAAAAATATATACATAATTAATAATGGCGTTTCAAACGTTGAAAAAATCAATGGTTACATATCAATGTAGTATAGTTGAATATGTTCAATAAACTTTTATTTGTATTATATATTTAAGTTTATATTATATTTTGTATTATGTTAAACATGTGTTAAAACTTTCCGTATTATTGTTCCATATTTATTTTTATTGGAGGAAAAATTAGGTCAAATATGTTTTGAATAATGGCTTCATGGGACCATTATATAAATAAATGGTGATGTCACAGCCCTATTAAGTTAGAAAGACCGTTGTTGATGTTTAAGAGGATGTACACCGAATTATTGACACAGACGATATAGTACGGTGTTCAGTTAGGGAAAGAAAGTGTTGCGCACTTTCGACATCTGAATTAAAAGCGCGATAATACCATGGGAGGATTAAACTCGCGACATAATGTTGACATATTACGAAATTGAAATCGCGATCTTCCACTTTGATATCGTGCCCTCGTAGCTTGCTTTCCATATTGTGCCCCTTGTATATACATTGGTCGAATCAATAAATTATTCATTCATTCAACCAACCAACAAACCGACCAACTTACCAAATAACTAAGCGGCCGACCAAAAAAAAACGATAACATTAATCCATTCACTTGTATCAACGTTATATCGTTATAAATAACGTTCGTGACTAAGTCTATTGAAATAATCTTCAAGGTCATTTTAAAGGTTTCTGTAGCATCGATATGTCAACCTCAAGGAAAACGCCCAAACTCCCAAGCTTCGTCTTCAAATAGTCAGATAACTAAATTGGATTTGAGCAGTATTTTGCCGAAGAAAAAAATGGACAGACCGTTGCAGATGTGCTCTCCAATTTTTGATTATGCTCTTACTCAATTTTATGTTCATACCTTATGTAACAATATTCGACTACAACTTATTATACCGTTACACTAATCGTACCAGATCCGACTACACATTATTATACCTTATCGTAATATTACTTAGTTTATGCACAAGCACATGCGAGTATATGTTTAAAATATATATTTCCGTAAGTCTTCAAGTCTTTAGAAAAAAATAGCTTTCGTAGAATCAGAAATATAATACAGTGTTTTGTTATAAATACATTACTCCTGTCTTTTATAAAGTATTATCAAAATGCTTAGCAAAAATATGCTTCCATTTCAAAATTACACAATAAACAGACATTCACAATACACATAAACACACTTAAACGAACATTTTAGTACACTCACACTACAATTACACATTTATGACACTTCTTCTTACTTTGTAAATTTTAACCAGAATATATACAATCATGTTTTCAGATCGCCGTGTGTGATCATCTTAAGCGATCTACGGTCTCTCTTGGGTCTGGATACCGTTGTCTGTTCCGCCCCTTGCTGGTTGCGGCTTGCAATGATGATTTTCGGATAGACACAGTTAACATTTTGCCGCGTAGCTATTGCCTGCAACATCCACATCCTTATCCGTACCATCACTTCACATAATGTATTGGCAAGGTAACCGTCATCGTCGACGCTTTCGACATCCGTCGTACTCTTAAAAGAGAACAGTACATTTCGATGAGAAGTCCTCGACTTATTATATTGATTTTCTTCGCGTTTCACTTTGCACACAGGTATTTCATATATGAGCGTCCGCATGACAACATACGGATATGGCTCCTACATGTCTGGAAACTTCGGTTTACGCCGAATGTAAACATTCCTAACCAGGGCCCGTATTCACCAATCCATTCTTAGACTCAAGAATAAAGAATAGACTTAGAACCAGGACAAATGTGTCCAGCGTTTGAATATATATACAGCCTACCACTGGTTATAATATCTTTAACATAATGTTCTACCCGAAGAATAATGTAGACTGAGGCAGTTAATGCCAAGTTTAAAGCAAATCTTGAATATTCCAGTTACAATTATTTTTCTTTATTCTTAGACTTAAGTCTAAGACTGTTTGGTGAATACGGGCCCAGTACAAGATCACCTGGTAGAAGGGCGGAGCTCCGTGCACGACTGTCATATGTCGCTTGTTTGGTTGATGAAGTTCTCGCTGCTTCCTGATTGGACTTTTCGAAAGCAAATTGAAGACGTAATCGGACTGGAATGCGGGGGTTAAACTGTCGATCGGGAGCCGAAGACAAGCTTCGATGGCGGAAAGTGAATGCAACATAAAAATCGGTGAGAATCGTTTACCTTCATGACGAGCGGCGGTGTATGCATGCATCAGACTGACAACATTCGGCTTCCAGTCTTGCTTCTGACACTCCGCCAGTGACCGAGCAATGTTGAGAAAGGTTGGATAAAATCACTCAACCAACCCATTACCCATTGGATGGTAGGGTGTGGTCTTTGTTTTCTATACACTGGCGCTACACCGTCCCGAAATGATTGCCAATTAAAGATTCCGTTCCAGATCACTACAAGTCCTTGAAGTGAGGCCGGAATGCATTATGAAAGCGTCTTATAGTATAAAGGCGGTTGTCTTAGCCGTTTTGTTAAGTGCTGGATAAGCTTGTTCATAACGGCTGAAATGATAACACGAAAAGGCAATTAAAGTACACATACAAATACATTTGTAAACCCAATCCGTGGCAAGTACACACAAGTTCTATCGATTGATGATGAAATGTATTAAACAGTATTATTTTCGATCGTATTTCTCATAAATAAAGCTTCTTTGATATATGTATATGTATGTACTAAAATATGGTATGATTATATAGAACCGGTTTTATTTATGGTTACACAATTTTCATTTATAAAATTAAATGTGACTGTCTTTGCTGCAACTAGTTAAGTGGTATGTAACCTTTATTATGCGCATGCGCTTTGATTGATTTATTACATGCGGTATTGGAAGCCATTTAAAGAAAAGTGAGAACGACACACAAATCGTATTTGTTCACGTTCAAAATAATAGAATTTTCAACAGCTTGGTCAAGTTTCGAGATATATATTTATATTACTGTTGCACAATTGTTGAATTTCTAATGATATTTGGGTAAAATACGTGTGTTTGGATATATTAGATATATTATATGGTTTGTTTTGTACTGTGTATATACAATGGATAATTTACGAAGGCTTTTTTTAACGATTCAGACTGTTTTTTTAAGTACATATTTCAGGGAGAAAAATGTTACAAGTTTCAGATCAGCACAATTAATTGCCTGGCTCTACGGGCTTGATGCAAATGTTATCTATACTACTGTTTATAGCTGTGACAGATCTATCTTACTGTTTATTTGGTTTTGTGCATACTACATCCTACTCCTTGATAATTTGTGTTAACGAAGATTGATTGTCCTTTTGCTCCGAGCTTTTTGCAGTATAAATAGTTTTAAGGTAACATTGCATTCAATTGATGTACAGTAATGTGATGTTGGTCTGACGCTGCTTTACAGGGGTTTGAATTTGAATTATACTCACTTTAGTCCTTCTAGCTTTTCAATTTGTATCATATTATGTCTGTTTATAATACTGTACAGTAAGTGTATGTTTTAAGAGTTGTACGTAGAATGTCCTATTGTATGATTTCAGTTGTTACGGTTCGATGAATGGCAACGAATAAATACAAACATCAGAAACCAGTTATTTCTCATTATATGACCAAGTGGTAGTTGACACTGATCGCAGATAACTCCTGATAGAAAATGACTTATCGACATAGTATTGCGTCCCTTCCCAAAAATAAACGTTATTTAATACGATAAGAATCGTGAAGATGTAGGCTTATATTTCTGTATTAATGACTTTAAAATAAATAGTGTATTTGCCCAGTAATTTTATATTCGTTATTTTATTTATGTTTCTATAAAATAGAAATAATAACCATGAACTCCGGCGCAATGAACGGTAAACTTATTTATATTCGTCGGCATGAAATATTGTGAATTTTCAGAAAAGGATTTATTCGACAAAACGTAAAGTCTTGGATTTCTGATTTTTGCAAAAAAAATAGGTATTTGCGTTGGTCATTTTCCAATGTGTTTATGTCAAATTCGTGGATCGGTAAACCCAGGAAATCAAAGAAAAGTTAATCTCTGCAAATAGTAATGATTTCAAAGTATTATGTCAACATCATTATTATGAGCTTCGCACTGAGTGCATCATGTTGTTTTTTGCGCGATGAGTTGTTTTGTGCTTGAAAACTATGGTTTCCCTAGAAACATACATTCGAACCGCTTAGAGTTGCATGGTCCATCATACTGCAGTTGTATGCGTCGTTGTGAGGTTCAGCTCTGAAGCTCGAGGTGACATGAACTGGCGTACACCGGACACTACAAATTGTTGACGCATGTTTCGAGACATTTGTAGTAGGAAATTTGCGTTGTTTCATTCACTTAACAGGTGGCGCGGAAGTAACAGAAATAACCGAGACATGGGGCTGAAATAACATAAATATAAACTAATAAATAAAGTATTATATTATTAAAGTGTACTTACTGAGTTATACTATAATGAAGGAGGAGGTCATGTGCATATTAATCCAATAACCACATTCAGATCAATCAGTCTATACCTTTTACATATTCAATAACCGTATCAATCTCGTAACGAGAGTGTCATAGAACATAGATGACTTTATTTTAGTAAAGGTATTGTTATAAGTTCAATACACGTCGAAAACATGTTTGTTTGGGACTCGACCAAGATGTATATCAGAAATCCGATTGAGTGGTTTTGTTGTTTATCAACACATATACATACCTACGCGATGGACTGTCGTAAACGTGTAATTTGATTATAATTCACCCTTTGCAAATATTAATACATATCAACTATTTAAAGTGAAAGCGTGAGTCGAAAACTTAAGTCGATTGTTAGTTATTTTTATACAACACATCATTAATGTAACGCGTACACATTGTTCGTTTGTTACAAACAAACACAAAACTAAAAAGCAAACAAAAACCAAATTAACTTGGGCTTTTAAAATGGGTGTGCGATCTTTTGAGTTATTAAAACAGTTGATTGTTGAATTGTTGTGACATTTGTTAAAGAAAATGAAGCACGTTCTTTACGTTTCTATTTCATGAGAATGGCATTGTATAAACATAAAACAAATTTAAATGGTGTAAAATGTTTCTTGTAATATTTGATAATTATATCATGTTAAGTACAACTACAATATGAGTACATGCCTGGAATGATAGGTTTAAACCATTTAACAGTCTAGCTGTATAAAACATCGACATGGGACTTGACGTGACGTATTATCGGACAAAGTCCGAACGCTAGCCAACGTTTTGGCAGCGAAACTAGTAATTTCAATAGATACATGTCATTATCTTTGTACATTTTGCGTTATGTATCACATAGTTCGACCATAAGATGAATTGATGTTGCCAACGCATTGTCTGCAATCTTTCAAAAAAGAAACGGATTGGTCCGGTATAGTAGAAGTTTAGAGATTGAGCTTATCGGATTGGCGCTAAATAAAAGGGATGCACATTTTCATGGTATACACACGCCGAACGTTCCCAATCTTAGATATCGTTGCATATTAGTTATCGTTAGATATCCGTTACATACGTATAATACACTAACTTTGCTATCACAAAACAATACAAAAAAACGTTGAACAAATTAAACACATATATAAATATCACGGAGTAAATTTATTGAACAATTCACAAAACACACTTTAATGCGATGTATGCGCAACAGAACTGACCCTGAGGGATTTACATGCATACGTCTAAAATGCAAACAAAGGTTGGCCATGAACAGTGCGATTCAAACTTAATATTTATTGACAAGAAGGAATTACCTCTCATTCTTAATAAAAGTTAATCACGATTGTCTGTTAAAATTTACCACCGCTGTTAATTTCTTATTAGACAATTTCAAGCTAGTTTAATTAAGTTCGATGTTCATAAAGCGTTACGAAATATATCACTATCACGGTTTAGGATGCACTATGCACACAAACGTGTTGTTTTAACAATACATGAACATGTTGTGTTAAAAAAATATAGAATACTTGCTATACATAGCACCATCCTATATTGTATTGAAAATAATGAATGCTTAACACAGATGACAACAGCTTAGTTCTACTAATTACAATATTGCAAAATGACCATTTTTGTTATTAAAATGAACTTCACAAAATAATGCTTTGAAGCAAGCCTAATTATACCGTTATTATCCGCAACAAATCGTTTGCATGAAGAACATAATCAATGAGACAGAGTTAAGTTCGAAACATCCTTCAAACACTAGTCTTGAAATTAAACAGTAAATGATTAATGGTGTAATATGGTATTGAATCTCTGTGATTATATTCCCTTTCAGAGATATCAACATTTTCAAATGTTTTAAAAGACTATATAAAATAAAAATCGATCTGAGAGCACATTAGAATCGCAAAATTGCAAGTAAAGTAATTGATCTAAAATTCAGTTTTTGGCAATATGCAAAGCTTTGTATCAAAATATGAACATATGACATGGAACATAGAGTAAATATAGTTGTACCAATACCAAAACACTAACTATGCTTACAAAGATCACTGCAAGAATGAGCTTGTTGATTTTTGCTAGTTGTGGTTTACATCGTAATCTTGTGACGTAGATTTTGAAGCGTCTCTTTCTCTTTTATAATATTAACCTTCATTTGTCTGCACGAGTTTGTAATCAAAACGAAAATGCATCAACATTCAAGCACCCATGTACAATTTTCTGCTTCATACAGTGTGCATAAGAAAGTAAAACAAGAACTCGATTTGAAACCAGAAGAAGAGTAAATAGCTTCATTATATGTTAAACCGTTAATAAAGTATTATGTTCAACCTTGTATATACCTAATTCGTAATAAAGTATTTGCGGAACGTAATATGGACCATTATAAAATTATTACGCCCAATGGAATAAACAACATTACTGTTTCACACATTACCAATGTTTCTTAAGAGAACTCAATCATTTATTGTGATTATTCAAAATGTTATTTATCATTATGTCCAAAACAACACACAACAGTTTCCGCATCTGCAGTTTCATTATTCCTAGATTCCTCTTACCACTAATGGACACATGTCTGCTCTTAATAAGGACATACAATTGCAATAACTCACCACAAGCATGGCGTATTAAGTTTACTTAAAACAAGACGGTTTAAATACTCGGATCATCCGTTTACATGTAATAGAACAATGCAATTATTATTTACATACTAGTAATTAAGTAACAGTGCTTGAAATTATTTTTTTGTATTTATATTGTTATTATTATATAATATATGTATAATAACTTGAACAAATAGTAAAAAATATCCTCTATAATGAATTAAAAATCGACATCAGCGCATTAGTTGCCGAACGATTTAACTTCTGCTGTCCCCAAGTTTGTTGATGGTTCATGTAACACCACCTAACAATTTACAGACGTGATCTACAATTTACAGAAGTGATTTTTTTTATTTAATGTTGTATTTGTTTTGTTTTCACGTGCAGCAGGGATATGTCCAGTATCTTTTTTTAAATATATGTAAATAATGTTATACAACTGAACAACATATATTACAAATATATATCACAAGTTAACTATTGAATGGCGAGGTTACCTGCAAACATTTTTTACGGCAGACTGGTAGATGGATGCTACATTGTACAGCCTAGAACAGTTCAATTAACTTTTGATAGAATGTCTGTGAATGTATCATCTCTCATCCCTCAAAGATTATGAATAATGCATAAGCGTGTCTGCAGAAAGGCTGTTCTTAGTAACAATTAATTCGTTTTGTTATTGTCTTCGTGTCGAGTAGCAGGGTACCTGTCATGTTGGATAGTCTGATATTTAATATAAGCATGATCGTTAGTAATAATGTGAACAGAACGGGATTGTGAACACAAGACGAGTGTGTGGAAACTAAAATGATTTAAAGAAAGAAATTATACACAAATTATTAATACAGATATGAAGGTAACACTGTGTTTATTTCGTCTATGAAATCTTTCGCCGTTTTAACAGTTTTTCAGTTCGATCAGTTATTTAAAACCTCCTGAGTAAGCTTATCTTATTTACTTAATTTTAGCTTAGGTAACACATCCCTGCTAATAACGGACCCCACCTTTATTGAATAAGAGGTTAAGGAGAATGGGAAAAAATGGCAGAAAACAATAATGTCATCACTTAACGAAATTTTACTAAATTCGTATCACAATTCCCGGATTGATACTCCAACGCTCTACCAACGTAGCAAGCCCGGCTAGAGGGACGAATAAAATATTTTTAAATGTCGTACAATTGTTAAAATGATAACGCAATATATAAACACACTTTTGATCACCTACACCTTGGTTTAGTCCTGCATACGGTACGCCTAAGCACTGCAACAGATTACAAACAGATTTTTCCCAAGA
Organism: Dreissena rostriformis; assembly: GCA_007657795.1. Lineage (NCBI taxonomy): Eukaryota > Metazoa > Mollusca > Bivalvia > Myida > Dreissenidae > Dreissena > Dreissena rostriformis. Next base: position 34,254 of record VMBQ01003954.1, read on the forward strand.
ATATGTATTTGGTGTGTAAATATATGTATGTATGTATTTATTTATTCATTTATACTAATGACTAAACCAAAGTGTAGGTGATAAAAAGTGTTTTATCCTAGGTAAAGTCTAGATTGAATGATACATTTATCTAAAATTGGATGTCAGAACTTTATAATTCTTCAAGAGCAATCAGTTACAGTCAGTTTTGTAAATTTGAATTGCAACCTTACTTAAAACAACGTCAGTATAAATAAGTTTAGATTTGATCTTTGTAGATTAAGAATTTTATCTCATAGATTAGAAATTAAATCAGGCAGATGGCATCAATCTGAATCTATACCTTTTCAAGAGAGAAAATTTCAACATTGCAATGTTCTTGAGGATAAATATCATTTTTTATTAGAAGGTTCCTTATATGATGATATTAGAAAATCGTATAAAAAATAAATCTTACTGAAAAAGACCAAACATGATAAAGTTTATTGAATTATTGCAAACTGATATTATACGTACCATTCAATTAACAAGTTATGAAATTCAATACTGATCACATGTTCATGCTTTTATATATGTTATTATGTTTTGAACTTGCATACTCATACAATATATATATTATTGTTATTGACGAACTTCAATTTAGGAAGAACTTAATGTTATACAATAAGTAAACTAACCAATTATTAATAAATGTATCAGGATAGCTGGTTCGTGTTATGTAAGTAAATTATTGATACAATAAGTGTTGTCACTCCCTCGCTATACTGTAATTAATGCCTGTATACGTTTGTTTTTTGTCAAGGAATTTCATTAAGCAGTAACGGTATAGATTTGAGCATATTATACGTATTGTTTGCTTATGTTAAACACAACAATGTTGCCATTCTTGCACATTTCATTTCATCAGTCAACATTACACTAAGCCCTATTATATATCATAAAAAATATAATGACAAACTTGTCGTATGGTAAGTTATGTTGTTTAGGCACCTGACATTAAGTCCCCAATTAGGGTCATTATGAGCAATATAGGGGCTTTATAACTGCTTAAAAGTTGTATATGCCTTTTTATATCATAGTTGATGCCAGAAAAAAATCGAAACAAATGTACCATAGTGAAACTCTATAACTTGTTCAAAAGCATGAAGTGCTTATGGCAAAATCTGATTTCCTAAACGAGCAAATAAAAAAGCCAGTATACTAAAACTCAGTCCTAACACGATTAAGTATTACCAATGAGTTGAATCAAATTATTTAACGCGTGTTAAACCCAGTTATGCCTAGCGTCTAGAAAAAAGGCCTTGGCAAACAGCGTAGACCCAGATGAGACGCCGCATGATGCGGCGTCTCATCAGGGTCTACGCTGTTTGCCCAAAGAAATTTCTGTTAGACATCCCTAATTTTGGAAATAAATTGATCCAATTTAGAAGGATGGGAGAGTCCACTAGGCATAAATGGGTTAAATATGAGTGTGTGCCAATAACACGCAAGTACATGTTATGTGCAGTTTGATGTGTTTTTTAGGTTAGTGATTATAAAATATTCCAATCCCTCTAACCCAAACTTCTGTACGTGTATCCGCGAATGAGTGCATTGATATAAAACCAAGTTCTTTTTTAAATATAAACAGTTAAAGAATATAAATACTACTTGTATTCATATGCTTTTCTTTAATCCCGCGGCATGATGTATAGATCCATGATATCGCACTCACGATATAATTCCTAAACGTCTATACTCATTTCAAAACATTCTAATAGAACAACTGTTTAACTTTAATGTAATCAAGTCGTTTATGGCATTATAAGTCACGGACATTAAGTAGAAAATAACAACGTTTATGGCTTTATACTACAACAAAGGCGTAAAAGAGAAGTTAAAAAAAAACACACACTCAAGACTTTGTATAACAATTACATAGTATTTATCTAATATGCACTACAGTGCATAAATTCCAAATACATAATGATTTCGCGACCACAGGGCGTTATAAAATAAAAATCTTCATTACGTCCTGTCGTTTCATTTTAACATTTTAAAGATTGATGCCAACAGCATCGTACATTTTAACTTGAATACAGCTAATCACACAACGCTTCCGTTAGGACATTGGGTTAAATGTACGCTGATGTTATTATACAAATTGACGGAATCCAATCATTACATCCCCAGCAATATTAACCATAGTATTGCTTGTTTGGATATTGTCATCCATCTTGACCGACTACTGTTTTTTGCCTTTATAATAGATAGTAAATACAAAACTTCGCATTGATAAATAGTAATTATACTCGGTGCTCTGTAACATTATATGGTATCTGAATTTCAAAATGATATCAAATTTGCAGCACAACTAGAGCTGCTCATCACCAACATAATACAATAAAATGGTGATGCGTTGGGAGTATAGTGTTCTGTAATCGCTTGATTGCAATTAACATTTGGGCATGTATTATGTTATAGCGGACATAGTTACAACAATTTAGTAATGTAGTAATCGTATAAAGTTCCGATTTGTGTAGGGTAACAATGTTTGCCTAAGCATCACTGAATGACAACTGTTTCATTAATTTTACCTTAACCGTTACAGGCTTCATTGTATTTGAGTATCGATTTCCTCAGTATACATACTTCAATATTAACATCAACCAAAGTTTAATAAGTTTTTGACTGTATATAAATTAATTGTTCAATAATTTACAAATACCATCTATAGGACATTTTCCTGAAGTTAAGTCACATCTTTGAAGCGGCTTTGTAGAAATATATGGACACGTATTATCTTTGTCCTATATTTAGAAATAGAATGAAAGACACCTGCGCGTTGGCATCTAAATAGAATCAATACGGTTGAAACATTTAATAAACGTTTATAAAACAAAATCAACGCATTCACTCGTTACACTCTGGCTTAAAATCTGGTCCTGTGCGTGTAGTTCAATACCAAACAAATCCATTCATAACGTTTGTCGATTGTTTCATTGTATAAGTATAGCGACACATCGTTTGTAGAACTATTAGCGAACACAACTGCATTGAGATTATTGATTGAACTACACAAGTGGTTTTTGCTATTTGCAATTTATTGTTAAAATAGCAGATTGAATAAATGCATGGCGATTAATCAGTTAAGTCTTGAACGAGTACGTTTTCTTTTGGATAAATAGTTTTAGTCGCATCTATTTATTTTATTAAAGAACTTATGAAGTACAATACTGTTGCATTCCAAAGTCACTCATATATAATACATTTTTTTATTAACGCAAGTTTTGCTCTTTTACAAAAAAAAATTAATAGAGTACATTAACCTTGATATGCCAAGCCGATCGAAACGATAAACACGCGTTTAAAGGGACACGTTGACAGTTTGGGGAAAAATTACATTCAAACACAGACTATTTGAATTATATTCATATAAGCACAGTAACACCACTGCCTAAGAAAAAACTTAACAATGAATGTTTTTTTTTAAATTGAAAATCATCAATTAAAAATCGGAATTATATTAAGCCTTTGTAATGCTAATCATCGATAACCAAGCAGAACACGTGTTTACCCGACATAGCGTTCAAACAATCCGAATTAAGAATCCTGCATGGCGTAGTTGTAGCTCGTGAACTGTAATTTCTAAAGGTCCCGGGTCCAACGTTCTGGGAAGACGAAGGTTTTAATTATTATTATATGCTATTTTAATTATAAAGAAACGTTTTCCAATATTGGAGTTTTGCATGTATATTCTTGCAAAGAATTGAAGAAGAACCTATGTCAAAAAAGTCCATTTAAAACACATACTTATAATTGTAACGGAGCTCTTTCCTCTTGAATCAGTTGTAAAAATATTTACTCTGACTAAACCCAACCATTTACCAAAAACTATATAATATTGCCTTGGTTAATAAATCTTCTCCCCCGACGAACATCATACTCTGGTCTTGCTCTTGACAATCATCGCTCTTGCATTGTATAGCATCCAAAGAAATGTTCACGAACACTATTTCTTAAACACCAAACCTTTGGTAAGCAACAACTTCGCACCATAGTCGCAACGCGCATGCGTTCAAGCATTCCGCCAACGACTTTTCGAATAGAGAGTACATTAGTGTATTGTCCTTTAATGGAGGTCCATACCTTGCAGACTTGCGTTTCAAGGTCCAAACTCGTGACGCTGAGACACATATACAAATTAAAAGAGTTCTTAGAAGCCACGCCATTATGTTACATCTACAAATTACAGTTTTACATACCTTAAATGTTTAACGTGCACTCTCACTTTGCTGTCGGAAGCAACCGCCAACTCTTATAATGTTTTGCTTCCCACTCATCAAATATTTAGTAAATATTTCTCGATTGTTAAATGGTAAAGCATAGCAACTTATTGCGATTGTATTGCCGGTTAATTTGTTTTACTGATTCTGGAACCTCTGAAATATCGACAATACGATGGGCTATTCCGCTAGTCAATATTTGAAGAAAATATTCAATTGCTATTTGAGGAGCATTCTTCAATCGGATTTTAAATTATCGGTTTAGTAGCGACCAATTACATTGCTGGTTATCAACAATGAAGGACATAAAATACGAAAGCATACACAATTCGACATCATAAATAGTTGTATAAAAACACATTTCCATATTTGTAAAACAAATAATAAAGAAACATTTGGTTGAAAATGTTATATTTATTTATATATCTGCCGGGGCAAACACTAAGCACTTCACATTATTTTGAAAGGGAATATTTTAGATTGCTTGTTTAAAAAGTACCAATTAAATCTGGATAAAAGTTAGCTTATGCACAAACACTAAACATTATGGAATATGTTATTGGATTAAGATCGATACATGCACTAAATCAATAAAAGAATTTAATGTATGTGTATTATTGTACAACCCTGATTGAATAAAACAATAGTATTTTTTCACAAACAGCAAGCAAACGGTTTGTTCAGATCCTTACAAAGTAAAGTTATTCTTTCTGTTTATAAGCACCTTGGTTTTGATTAATGTTTATACACTATTCATACTGTTCTGGTAACTGAGCGGTCACATGTGAGTACATTTTCATGTCTACGTGCGTTAAACAAAAACGTTATAGCTTTAAATAAATACAAAATGGTGTTTTATACTTGTATATGTACAGGATTGTATATATCTCTCGAGGGAAATATTCACTTTTTGATATTTCCCGCGTCAGTAGTGGAAAAAACGACAAATTGTATTTGTAATTAATTTGTTGAAATCTCTCGTCTCTTCCTTGTCTTTAAATAATGCAAAGCATTACATAGAACCGCTGGTTAATGGATATTCTAACATGTTTAATATGCTTTACAAATCTGAAATGGCAGGCACATAAACACTTCAAATATGAAATGTAATTACCATACCGTACTATTTGATAATAAAAATGATAAAGTTGCAATTCGAACTGTTCATTAAATAGCGTTTTTTAACGTTGCCGGTACCTGCTAAATGTAAGGTGTTTGTTAAATTGCCATCGCACGATTCATGGAATACATGTTTTGTGTCCCTTGCTAGCCAAATATAACGTGTCTGTACATTATAGTTGCAGTAGCTTCTCTATCTGAATGAATACTGCATCTCCATGACTACCATCAGGAGAGAGGTTCTTCTTACCATCAGTAAGTTTTGTTTTAGGCCTTACTTATACATTGCAAATGGACACTAATCATATAATTAAAATTAAAGTTCGTACCATTGCCTGAAAATGGTTAACGAAGTGCACCGGGGATTTTAATCGGTTTAAAAGTAAAAACCGATTTGCAATATATTTGAAATCGGCAAACCTATATTACATCTGAATACAAATAATCAACACTTTGCACAATGTTGTTGCTTTGGTTAACACACATATATATATATTGAACAAAACAATTTTAGTATTTACATAGTTTTTTCTCAAATTCGTCATTTTTGCTTCATGTCGGGTCTTTCAGTAAAAATGTTATATTTGATAACGACTAATTGGAAGTGTTTTGTTACATAATATGTATGTATAATTATAATTTGCAAGTATACCTGGCAATATATTGCAATTCGACATAGTTAATTAATACTGCAATAAAGTATAATCAATCGGAATTATTGTAGCTCCAGTTAGCATAACTTTGACGGATATATGTATATGGCAATTTTTAGTTCAATTAAATGGATATTCCTTAGAATCTTTACTTTATCATACAACTAAATGACTTCAGAGAAGGAAACTCTAAGAGTCGGATAAACATGTGCTTTTTAGGATATGTAAGGTTTATCCGACAACCTCATTTACATTCCTTGACGATCTACTTTTTATTCCTGTACGTTCGTTTAAATCAATATTTTATTTTTAAATTGAAAAGCACATACAAAAATTCAACGCCCTGTGTTAAAATGTTATCATATGATGCCTAACATTGACATGGAATTTGTATTATATGATGCGAGGTTTCGAAATAATGTTACCAAGAATGGATTAAGTTGATACGTGTACTTATGTCATTAAATCATCTCCTTTAATTGTAATTATTTTGCTCTGATGTATCTTAAATATTCATTGAATAGCTTGTAATTAAATCGAATTATTATTCTTTTTTGCTGTTTTTAATTTTAAGTACGATTGTTTATGTACACAAGTGTTGTTTATCAATTCTGGTCAAATGTTTGAAATCCCAATGATTTTCATTGGCTGTTCAAATGCGATGATCCCAGCTTTAATAAGTCATTTATATTTACTGTCGTATTGTTATTATTGTCTGTACTGTATGGGTATTCGGTCATTCTTTTCAAATAAAAAAGCTTAGTGGACACGAATTGATCTCATGATCGTGTTTTTTTTTGTATTTTTATGTTTAAATATTAAATATTAAAGAAAAAAACATTCAAATTCCAATCGACCTTGGTCGTCATTATGGTAAAAATGTTAACGTTAATAAGATACAATGTTGTGAGTTTCAGGTTTTCATGGCCAAATAACAAAGGTGAGACGATCACATCAGAATGTACTGTCGCGGCATATTAGGTAATTAGGTTACCGGAAAATCATCAAAAAATTATCATTTCTGCATTGAAGGCAATCGCATTATAACTACATAATTCGCGCTTGGTTAACAGTATGACCATTTTCGCGATACAGATCCGTTTCTAAATTACATGAACAAATTTTGAATATTAAAAATAAATATATCGGCTGTTATGTTATAATATATATACGTCTGTTTTTATTACTTGAACGAATCGGACACGATGCGTGTACGTTATTCCACGATATGCACGATATTTCTGAAACAAAAAAGGGCATGATGTGAATGATTTTATATTAAGAAAGATATTTTAAAACAGTACATTCTTAATAGAGGTAGGCAAACATGTTCAATAAACAACAAAGAAATTGTAACTTGAATATAAAACGATGCAAACAATTCCTTTTTACTTATTTTTTTTTTTTTTACTAACCTTTTTCGGATATTTTGCGGCAACCTAACTGCGTTTCCAGTACGCCTACGATATTCATTTTAAAACCATGTCGCCTTCTAGGTCGAAGTGTAGTCTTAGTACAAATTAAGGATGCAGTAGAGTCGTAGCATAGTAACGGCTGCTAGAGAAATGTAAATCATTAATGACACTTCTTAAATATTAATGCGACAGTCAACAAAACACATTATTTTAAAATGAAACGCCCACGCTTAGCAATTTCTATGAAATAAATATGCACACAAAATGTCGTTAACATTGACAAAACAACAATTGGTCGATATCACAGCACTTGAAATAAAACGCTTGCGTAATAGGATTAATAAAATATTAACAATAAGTGTTTTCATCAGCCATGCAGCCTATTAAACAGCATTAGCAACTTATTGAATATAAAGAACGCTAGTATTCATGTGCTTCTAAACTCGTTATTGATTTACATTATGGTTATCGAATTGAAACATTGAGGATGGGTAATGCACATAAAGTGAAACATGTTCTCAGCTCATGTCTTGTATAACAATGTGTGACACAATGTGTCGTGTTCTGAGAAAACAGGGCATAATGCATGTTAGTTAAGTGTCGTCCCAGATTAGCCTGTGCAGTCTGCACAGGCTAATCAGGGACGACACTTTCCACCTAAATTGGATTTTTGCTAAGAAGAGACTTCATTTAAAGGCAAAATGTCACAAGGGCGGAAAGAGTCGTCCCTGATTAGCCTGTGCGGACTGCACAGGCTTATCTGTGGCGACACTTTACGCACATAAAGTATGCCCAGTTTTCTCATAACACGACTCAAAATGTCGATTATCTGACTTTGGAACAGTGTGTTACGAAAAAGCAACCACGTTTATTGTTTAAATTTACACATCTTCTATTATATAAACGTTTGTTGTACAACGTTCTATCTTTAAAGAAAGAGAGATGTTATGGTCAGCGATGACTGATAAGCCCTGCAGAATGCCCCGCTCAGCGAAAAAAAGTTGGCAGTATTATGTATGCTTGTTTTGTTGTTAGTTGTCCTTTGATAGCGGTAGTTGATACACATGTTAGAAAATCAATCCTTGTTGGGTCTTGTAAATTACCCTACCATATACGAGTCCAGACAATAACAAACAACGAAAAGAAACATTACAACTACCAAACGGTCTAATCGAAATAATACTTATACACATGCATTTACGAATTATTCTTTTTATATAAACAAAACAGTTTATTATCAATGAAACAAAAAAATAAAAAAAATACATGTGTCAAATATGAATTTATTGACTTACACTGGCACTGGCAAGCCCGTTAGTCAGTTCGTCAGTCCGTTCGTCCGTCCGTCTCACCGACCGACCGACCTACATACCAGACGAATACCGACAGCCCGTCCCCCGCCCTCCCGATGGCCAGGCCTCCCGCCGGCTCCCTATATAGTTGGTCGAGTGGACGATCTCCTGAACCTATGTTTCGGTCCAAATATTCAAAATTAACAGAACTATTAACTGTCGCTTTTGTATTCGGTCATGTCATATGAGTAAAGATGTTTGTGTTATGCTGGCTGATTTCTGCAATATTGTTCGAGCGTGTTGGCGGGATTGAAGGTCGCCAACCCGACAACATGCCAGAACGACAATTTGTGTTTTCAATATTACCGCCGAAATGAAGAAATGAAGGTACTTGTCGTTTTGGGATGTCCGGAAGCTGGCGACTGTCAAACCCGCCAATTCGCCAGAACGACAAAAAGGATGCGCAAACACGACAGGTTTGTACTCGTCAGAAACAAATATACAGACACATTTCTAGTTCTTCAGTCAATTTGTGTACGTGTTGATGTCAATGATTTTTTGTTATTGTGTGTCTGCGCGATTAAATGTCGCCAATACGCGGACAAGCACTAACGGAAAAAATGTGTTTCATGTTCGTTAGCAAAACGACAAACCGTCAACCCGAACAAAAGATACATATCCTAATTGTATTGTATTAAATTATATATATGTCGTTCTGGTGTGTTGTCAGTTTTGAAAGTCGCCAGCACGCGGTCACGCTAAAACGACAAGTGCCTTCATTTGTATGTAATCTGTGCAAACCTTCGTGCTAGGAAAAGGTGCTAATATGCTTTGACACGTGTTTATCTTCTTTCAATTGCTGATCAATACAATCGATTTTATACTTCTTCTATGGAATAGACTTTGTTGCCAAATTGATTATACCGTCTTATAGTGTGGTCAATGTTTTGTTAATGTGCGCATATCGTTATTTCAGAAAATGCTTACATCATTTTCGCATCGATGATTTTAATTGGACATGCGCTCTACGCGACCTGTCTAACCATTGCAGATGTTAAATCCTTGCACAGAAAACTGTTCGTCACGAATGACTACAACTACAGGGTACGACCCACTGACGACCAGTCGGAGGCAATCGGTAGTCTTTCGTTTCGTTACGATCTCTTTAATAGTTTGATTTTAATATTGTAGCATATGTCAAACGAATGCAAATTGAATGTATGTCTTACCATGTTTTATTTGAGTGCCATGTTATAATAAATTAATCTTTTTGTGATAGTTAATTTATAGATCAATGATTTTTTAAACAAATCAAACAATTGATCACGAATGGTAGCGTATGTCATTCGTAAAATGCTATAGCACGTTTGTATGAATTTAAAACATACGTTCTAACGAGAGAAAATAAACAACGAGATGACATATCTATATGTCAATCAGTTGTTCTCAAGTTCGGAAACCAATTGTTAAAGAGGCGTTCTGTCTAAAAGAAAATCATCGTTATTTGATTTATTAACAGCAATAACCGTAGGCTTGCTTCTCGTGGCCATTATTGAGGTGAATGAAAAAACACACACATCTGAATACCGATCTCTGACGTTGAATTATAAGTTTTAAAAATAGACACCGGCCGACTATGGTGGAACCGCGTACTCCTTCTGACATTTGAAAAGAACGAAGCGAAGGAACTACAATACAGAGCAGATCTTTTATGTTCTTCGTTTATGCTTACAATCTTATTTTAGCTATCAGCGGCTCTAGTCGGCGCTTGTTTGACCAGTATCTTCTAAATAGTTAAGACGTATTGCTCCCTTTATTTTCATTGCTTCTGGGGACCCTTCAAGTTTCCTTTCATCAGTTCTCTCTCCCTAAAATCTCCTGCTACGTTTTTCACCTCGTAAAAGATTAAAATCCCATTAACACTAAATATCAACGAAAATTTCGTAAAATATTTCGTTAAATAATATTAACCCATACAAAATCAGTGTCCTTTATAGCAATAGCCGAAATTGCAACGATAGATTGATTTAACAAGATGAAAAATGCAATTTAAAAAATTGAGACAATATGTTCAACACATATTCATGTATCAAGCGAGTGTTCGTGTATTGTATGAATAGATATTTTTGCGGGAAACTAAAATGGAATATATTGTTCCAAAAACATATAAAAAAAAACGAGCAGCCTGTATCTTGTTAAATTTATGTCAACAGATCACAATTAGCGTTGAAATTTTGGCTATTGCGATAAGGAACACTGATTTGTATGGGTTAACTTTATTTAACGAAATATATTGCGAAATATAATACGAAATATTCGTTGATTATGAGTGCTAATGGGGCTTTGATTTCACTACCTGCTCCTGTAACTAATGGTACCTTCTAACTGCAATCTCTGTCACTACGTCTTCCCACTAGTTGTTTTAAGAATTAAATGGTCTCTCAAGGCTCAAGGAAAGCATCTGAAAATACTCGTCTCCTCAACGTCTCTATTATCACGTGACAACTCTTCGCGCTTTTCGAATTCCTAATAGTAAAATGGAAGAACAGAAAATAGAATTGTTTTGTTTTATTCGAATTTTAAATATAATAATTGTTAAAAACCCATTGATTATGCGTCCCGTTGTAAAATAATTAAATTATAAATGCAATATAGTGCTGTTTTTTTTCTATAGAATTAGCGACCAACACTTTTAGTTGTCATATACATTTAGTTTCCTGGTCATGAATTCGTTTATGTTAAGGGCTATCGCAGTCAGAGGTGCCGCGTTTACTACAAAATCGTTATTTGTTGGGGTTTTTTTTCTCCATAGAAATCACGATAGCCCTTTACCTCCTGACCGTCAATGAGCTGAGCGAAGCCAAAGAAACGATGAAAACAACGGCATTCCTAGATCTCGTATGGAATAACGATTAACTAAGATGGAATCCGGACGATAATAACATAACGTTCGCATATTGGCCACAGTTAAACATAATGTGTATTCCATTAATCTTTCGTATGACATTAATAAAAATGTCTAAACAGCAACCGCGAACTAGCGTAGTCTGTGGTGTATTTCAAAGCTTATGAGGTCCTACCGCGCCTTTGGCTGCATAATGTGTCGACCAGAGTGTTACTGAAGGATTAAACAATTGTGTATGGTATTGTGTTGTTGGGGGGAGCCGAAGTAACCGAAAAAAAACAACCTGTCCGGTATGGTTACCACCAAATAAACTCATATGCCTCCAGGAACGGGGATTGAACCCGGATCGCCTAGGTTAGAAGCGTGTACCAACCACTGCGCTAAGTAAAATTAATCATGCAACATGTACGTTAATGGTAGGCAAATTTTCAATGAAATGCAACACGATTCACTGTAAGCCTTAAATTAATAGACCATAAGTTTACACAGTGTCTACAGTAATGTATAAGTTGTGTTTACAGCCGCTGTATTCTTTTATATCTGCCAGATGTTACCATTACCACCAATCAAGAGAAGTGTACACTACTTCGAGTACACTCTATACAATTGATAGTATTGAATTATTGTTCCAATAATATATCCTGTCGAGCTGATCGTATCTATGGTGACGTTCATCGAATTCATTCTCATCCCTAAACTGGAATAAAATCTTCTCTTGCAATCATGTCTGCTTATGAAGCATACATTCTTAACAACGCTTAGTCATTCATTATAAAATGAACGTGATAAATTGTTAAAACATGTATGAAACAAGACGAGGCTTTACATTTTGGTCGTGAAATCAGATAAACAAAACAAAGAAAAAAGTATAAATATTCATAAAGTTTCTATGACAAGAGTATCGTATACATATCAGCGAATGATCATAGTGCCAGACTTGGCAATTTGAAATTCAAAATATTAATCAAACATGTTATCAACCATTATCACAACCTATCTAATTTTATAATAGCCACTTACTGTATTACAAAATAGATAATAAAGTGTTAACTTTCCAAACGTGTTATGTTTGCATTAAGTTGATGGATATTCATGCAAAAGGGTTAGGATCGGGCTAATGTTTTCGCTCATTATTATACTGATGGAAACACATGAAAGATTTAATATAAATTAAAACGTGTTAAAGAGCAGATATTGTGTGATTAGATTGTTAAAATGTTACGTGTTTTATATAACTGCTTAACTGAGTTGAGGATTGTTAGTCCATCAAGGGATGTATAGCCAGTGCTGTCTGTTATGATCCTCGGAAGTTTGCACACACACTTAACAGAGGACGAAGTCGATATCTTCAGATAAACTAAGTCTAGTAATCCGTTAACAAACAACTATATTATTTATGTAAACCGGTCGACGACGGAACATGAAATGCTCTCCTTCTTTATTATCGATGCGCAGTGATGTTGAAAGGTTAGTCCGTTTCAAGTGTGGAATACACGTTAGTTCTATTGCGAAAACTAATAATACTTCGTGCTATCCTGTTATATCAATTTATTCTTTTGGTTTCACATATGTGTTATAACGACTGACTTTGACGAAAAGAAGATTTCTTTGTTCTAAAAATTAATTAAACGATAAGAAAATCCTATTTTGTCCGTGCGTAATTTTATCAACACTAACTGCGTTGTCTTAAACTATCAGCCAATGGGCTGTTTATATTTATATTCCGTCCATTAAAAAGTCCAAAAATGTATTCATAAATACAAATTAAAGAAACATCCGAATTCATCTCTTATCAGAGAACTATCAGCACGCTCTACATTACTTACAACATAAAATTGATCGTTACAACAAAACACAGTCAACCGACGACAGGTTCTCTGCAATTTGTTTTGTGTATGCATTTACAAGTAATTTGAATTCATGTAATGGGCTACTTTTACTATTTGTTTGACATTTAAATTTCACAAGGGGTTATTATTATAATTATTGGGTTTGAGTGTTTCTTATGTTATTAACAGTTAAATACTTTGATGTCAATTAACACATTAACGATATGAAGAACCAACAACTACATGACAAATTATTTATCCATAAACATTCATTATACACTTGCAGCATACTATAACTAAATCTTTATTATTTAAATAATATTAATAGATGCATTATACGTCATTAGATATCATAATGCTTTGACTAACACGTCAAACAACTTACAATATATATCCGATTTCTTGAAGTGCTATACATTATAGTGTATTGCGTATAGGGTAATATACTTTTTATCATAAATTGTAGTTTATATTGGATACAAAAAGCAAAATAAGACAAATAAAACAACAACACCGTAAAATTGGTTCATAATTTGATCTCAAACAAAAAGTGTTTACATTATGCCGTTTTTTTTTTTTGGTTTTGATAACAAAGGTAAATACATTATTTGTTCACGGAACACTTGCGAAATAAGTTTTACAGTTTCACATTTTACTTCTCACTTTGACGTTAAACCTGTGTTTGTAATAAGTTCTGTACAGAGGTGTGTTTTTGGTTGTGGTGCCATAAGTGATTGTGGTTCCAGAAAAATAGGCGTTTACATCGGAATCGTACATTATAGATCGTGTTAAACAGAAAAGAGAGAAATCATAATTATCATTCCCTTGACCGGTCTTGCCCATAAGGACAAATGAGAGAAGATGACACAGAGATCCCCCGCCAGTCAGGTCTGTTGTGGGCTATTGTGAGTAGCTCATCCATGGGGAGGGGCGTCTACCTTTCACAGTGTCCATCCAGCTTTTCTTTTGACGGCCTCTACGGTGACCTCCCTCAAGTGTGCCCTGCAGCACAGTCTTGCACCGAGAGTCGTTCCTGGTGACGCGTCCAATTCAAGCCAGCGTAGTTTAATGGTACTAGGAGGGGTATTTATGGAAAAACCCAATACTGAAATCTGGGATCTGCGAACAAAGTACCATGAAATTTAAATATTTTGACATTTAGTGAACTTTCAGTAATATAGCATTATATTTGTTGTGGCAAAATAGTAAATATAACAAAATTCAGACATTCGAGTTATCAAGTTATGTTCTCGTTTACACTGTGATCTCTCATACAGTGGATATCCAATTATAGTATTCTATGTCAATAAACAATTCTGCGCAATAGTTAAATACTTTCATCTTTGGGTATTTGAAAGCTATTATATATTAACACTGTTAACAGTATACTACAAAGGGTTTTTAATAAAAGCGCCTATCCTTATTGATGGGGTCAAAATTAAGTTTAAAATAATCATATATTACTGATACTTTACTGTTTTAGGAATCAACTTTGGAATTCCCTTTAAACATAATACTGTCCTAGCGTGTGTGCATGTTAAGTGTCAACGTTCAGTCAATTAAGACAAGAATAATTTAAGGGAAACAACTCTCGGGGATAGCAATAAAGACTAAGTGTATGGGTTGTCCTTGAATCGCTGTATAACGCGAAGTTTCAAGTTAAAGTATTCCAGGTGTTAAGCCATCTTTAATTTTCTTGTTTTAAGTTATTATCATGGTTTCTTGCAATGCATACAATCATTCACAAATTATTCCTGAGCCCTATTATCATATTGTACCCCATTACAGAGGGTGCTAATGATTTTTTTCAGGGGAATCAAACAGGCGTGTAAGCAATGTTGTTCGCACGAACAATGTTTGTTTAAGTAAGCGCCAAGTACACCAAAACAATCGACACACTTTTTACAGCCGGTAGCTTAGTATTTTCTTTTTAATTCCAATGGGATTTAGTTATTATGTTTTATTGTACATTCGTATTTTTCATTTAACATCGACACTAAAAAGGTTTCATATCTACGAAAGCAGCTGAGCTGATCGTGCCCATGGCTTTCAAAATTGGATGTCTTCTGTACTTACGTTGCTGCTCGTAGTGTTTTTTGTATTCATGCCTCAAACGGTAACTGAGTTTAATATTATACATCGAAATGCCTGCAATAAATAAGTACATACGTGTATATTGGCACATACATATGCTGAC